>JBBPSN010000157.1:0-35456 GCA_038093615.1 Austroboletus olivaceoglutinosus | reverse complement strand
CCCGAGGTTCCCCACCACCGAGTAAATCACACCGTTACTGCCCCCGATGTAGCTATTCAGTGCTCGCGGCCAAATTTGTCCATTGGCCGTCAATGAATACGTCGCCTCGAGTGCCACATGAGAAATATTGCTTTGGTTCAACAATTGTTAAGGGCACTCACAGAATAAACATGGAAATTTAGGTTTTCCACCTTGTCGTATTGAGACGGGGTCAATTTAAGCATCTTCGTATTTGCATCCTCCGTAGCACCAGTGGCCTCTTTGTACGCGTCGTAGGCATCTTATTGCAACACCTCAGTCGTTATCTCCCCAAATAAGCACTGATCACTCACCGGAAGCGATAAGTATCAATGTCGTTCCACTGTCGATGATACCCGCATTCTGCGATAAGATCGTCTTCTCGCCATACGTGATCCTCTGGTTGATACCCCAGTAGTTTGAAGCAGGAGCCGTCGTGGTGATGGAACTGAAACGATTCGAATATATTATATTGAATGTCCGCAAGATGGAGACTCACGTGTAGTATATCTCGCCAGTGTATTTGCTGGGGTCAGTGCCACCAAAAATGATTTCACCGTTCGCCTCGTTGTACTCGGTGGGAGGTGCGAAGGATATGCTGACACTCTCTACTGGGCACAGCCCTTCAGCATACAGAGCATCGGTGATAGTAGGGATTTGTGTGTTGGGATTGTTAGTTAGGGTACCGAGAGTCAGGGGTACGGGACCAAGACTGGAAGACAATTATTAGTGACCTTAGTGTAGAAAGAGAAATGACCTTGCCCAAGGAAGCCGTCGACATTAGGATTGACACCTTTTATACTTGTCGCCACACCGATGGACTGGTGGAGTAGGAGCATGCCAGAGCCCAAAGTGAGGACATCGAGCCGTTCCGGTCCTGTACAAACAGTGAGCTTTCCATCTCCTTTATTTGTACAACAGTACATGCTGACCAGAGACAGAGCCATAGCCATAAGAGACCGACTGAAGGAAAGTTTAAACGTCATCTTAGTGACCAGGCAATATGTTCAAGCTTACCATGGTGTCATTCGTGGCATAGCTGTACCCGGTTGGTGTGTACGGCTTATCGGCTCTGACCCAGGTGTTGGCAGAGGCAGTGTCGATAAGTAGACTATCTGTGGCACGTGTGAGAACGAGCGTCGTGCAAGTCGATGCCCAAAGCAAACATACAGTTGGTGGCCGGATGGCCGATACCGATCTCTATAAAGTATGAGATCGCCTGATTGGTGGCATTGACCTCGCCAGGCGGCACATCAAAACCTCGACTTTGCAACTCGCCGCTCTGGATAGCAGCATCACGTCGCTTCAATGCAGCAGCACGGGCTTGATCACGGTGAACGAGATTGATGGCACCACCATCTGTATTGATGCGCTTGGCAAATGGTAAAGCAACACGGGGAGAACGGACCTCCACCGGTGACGCCGCGATGAAAATGGCAAGGAGCAATGTAGTGAACAAGGACGCAGCAGGAAACATGACCGCACGATGATCTGCCAGAATGCTTACCAGAGCTTTTAAGTTGCTCCACAGGGTGGATATGTGACATGATAAGTACCAAGTACTGGCCCGGGGCAACCCGCCATGGAAGAATCTTCGTTGGGAATTACGTCTAAAACAATGTCCGCGCTAAACGTTTTCTGAACCTGGGCCTAGGCGTTTTCGTCACATACTAAGTATAACGATGCCAGCATCACACTGGCGGTCTAACGTTGCCTTGGCCATTTCAAAGAAGCGGCGATTTTTTAATCCGAAGAGAGTCACTGCCAGGGAACATGATGCCATGATGGCGGTCACTTGTCCTGACTAGTTCCGATTAACAACTTTCAAGAGCAGATTCCTAGCAAGTGGAGTAATATAAAATGCTCCGCCTATCAAGCAGAATTCACTGACCGGGTTTCGTCTCGTGAACTATGTTTCCCACTGCGTCGTTACTTGCCACCCTGCTCCTCGCGTTTTCCATTGCGGCATCACCCGTAGTAGATGTTCGCACGGCATCGCCTGCTTCCTTGTCGTTTTCCAAGCACATCGACACAAGCAATGGTCTCATCAACCCCGTCCAGCACGATCAAGATTGTGTAGCTGCCTTGCTGGAAGGTGTTCAAAGTGGCAAATCGAACACCGGTCCAGGTCCTGGCGACATTTTTGTCGGCAAAAATACCACCTCATACGTCGCGGAGGTCGGAGTTGGCGAACCAGCCACCATATGTATGTTACGATCTTCGCGGACAATTCCGAGAAGCTAGGGCTCACCTATGCAGATAATCTGATTCTTCAGCTTAGCACTTCAAACACATGGATCGGTGCTAACAAACCATACACACCAACCAGCGCCAGCAGGGACACTCGCCAGTCTGTGGTAAACTTTTTTCGAATAGTTCGATCGCAAAAGGGACATTCACATTTTCCTCAGGAGCTCTCATACGGTCTTAATTTTTTCTCTGGTCAGATCTGTGACCCTTGAAAATAAAGGTGTCGAACTGACTGCATTTGTGTAGGAGAGGAATGGTTGGACACAGTCTCTCTCAGCCCTGAACTTGTCGCTACCGATCAGTCCATTGGAATCGCGAGCGAGTCGACCGGATTTGTCGATGGTATCGATGGCGTTCTTGGGTAAGAAAGTGTTTGTGCCCGCTTGAATATACTTACGCATCCTCTTTTAGTCTTGGTCCCGCAAGCTTGACTCTAGGCACATTGCTCAATCAGCCCAATGTGATATTCCCCTCTGTGTCTGATAACCTTTACAATCAGGCGACGATACCGGAAGAAGTTGTCAGCATATACCTTACACTCCCCACCAGCAACAATGAAGTCAAGGGCGAACTTACATTTGGTGGTACTGATCCTAGCAAGTACACCGGCGAGATAACCTATACGTAAGCCCGTAACTGTTGAGACTTGCAACACTACTTGATCAATTTATTTCAGCCCTATCACCGATACCCACCCTTCGTCAGGCTTTTGGGGTATCAATCAGACAATCACATACGGGAATACGACTATCTTACCGTGGTCCGCTGGTATTATCAACACCGACAATATCTTGATTCTTTTTTCTGCTAGTAAATGACCCATGCTGATTTGAGCCAAGACAACCGACTTAAATGTTGCAATAGATGCATACGGTGCATATAAAGAGGCCACCGGTGCCACGGAGGATACGAATAACAATATGCTCAAGCTGACTGCTTCTCAATACGATAACCTGGAGAATTTGGAGTTCCATATTAACGGTGTAAGCACCCCTTTCCATCCAATTGAACTGTTAATTCCTCACACCGGGTTCAAGGTTACGTTCGCATTGACCCCCAACAGTCAAATTTGGCCACGGTCGCTCAATAGCTATATCGACGGCAGCAGTGACGGTATCTACTCGGTCATAACCACCAACCGTGTCCCGAGTGGAAGTGGTCTCGACTTTGTCCTCGGCCAGCCGTTCCTCGAGCGCTTCTACAGCGTCCTTGATACTTCACGCCACCGGGTCGGTTTCGCGACAACGGATCACACGAATGCCATCGTCAACTGACCTGCCAATGCTCGGACACACTCTTTACATTTATTCTTTTTGCGGCATTCTTTTATTACTTTGGGTATACTGACGTGTGTTTATTCGCGTACCCAAGTTTTTTGTATTTAGAAATGACGCGTCATAAAATGATTTTTTGCCCCTCTTCGCGGAATGGTGAGATACTGATACACGAGCTAGACGATACGAGCGAGTGCCGTGCGGCATCGAGATTAGATATATGGCGGAGATCTATATAGTACGAGGGCTTTGTGCGAAGTGTGAGAAACGTTGGCTCCAACAGTGGGGGTGACGCCGGATGAGGACAAAGTTGTAGATCATAGCAAGACGGAGGTGAGCAGTTTTTTGGTAGACACGCAAGTGGAAGTACCCATCCTATGGTTTATTTCATAGCCCATCGTCCAATAGGATCCGACTTCCATCTTATATCTACAATCTCATCTCACAATTTGACATGTACAGTTTGACCGAGTCCACCTAATTGCTCGACTTGCGACAGATACCTTTAACCAAGGTACCACAATATCGCATCCCTCACTTCACCCAACCACTCCTTCACCACTGCTTCTTTGAACACGCTTCCGTCGTAAAAGACAAATGCGTTCAGTCGCCCACGAGAGGTAACCGCGCCGAGGTAAAGTTCCCCAGGACGCGGGTGCAGATGTGAACTGGCATATTCTACTGCGATTTTCGGGGTCGTTTCAGCTTCAGGGACGAGGTGTGGCGAGGTGGCGAGAGGGACGGCATATCCTGCCTTGAAAGGATGCGAAACGGGGGAGTAAGGTGAAAGCGGGTGAGTGGGTGGTAAGGGGTACTCTAACGGGAACATTTTGTCCATCTAGCGACAGACCAAAGGCGAGAATCAGCGCGCCGAGGAAGGGGTATGAGTCGCACGTTACCGAGGCTAGATCCTCCGGGAGCCCAAATGGCAGAGATGTCCGCCATACTATCGTCGCTTTCGTCTAAGTTTTCATCGCGATCACCACCAGTCTTGATCCGATTCCACTGCAGAGCACGGAGTCGCTGAAGCTTCATATACATCAGACCCATGGCTCCTGTGATCTCGAGCGTCAAGGGGTGACTCAAAAACGCCGCCGTTTGCTTCTTGACCAACCCAGTACGGTGCAAGAACCGGTCAAACGTGAGGAGATCCGAGAACGGCGGCACGCCATCAGAGAAAGTGGTACGTTCCTTGTCGTGTTCGCTTTTCTCGCTACGATGCTGGTCGTCCGTCCCGCCTAGCGTCATGAGTGGGAGCTTATAGATGTATAAGCTGATAGACAACATAAACTCGCCTCCCCCACCATTCTCAAACCATGCCTTGTCGACATACGGACGCATGTTAATTGGACCCAAACTAACATATGGCTGTTTTTTCCTATATTCCCATTCTTCTTCGGAAATATCGCCCTGGAGATACCGTCGGTAAATCACTCTGGTCATTGCCACTTGGGCGAGCACGGGGTAAGCGCTCCCAAATGTGACCTTATGCTGACGACACTTGGCAATTACGGCTGTGCTTTGCGCGGGTGTGAGCGAGGTGGAGACGAAACCAGATCGTGTGGGGGTGTAATACGACGAGCCTCGCGGGCGGCGACACGGAAGGGTATGACTCCCCTAACAGATCGGTCAGAATTATTCCTGTCAGAAAAAACTCGCTCGTCCACCCACCTGGGTCTTCTTCATCCTCAGATCCAATATGACTGCTCCGATTGCCCTCCGCCACCGTCGTCTCGCCAGACTGAGCGAGTGGATACGCATATGTTCCAGTTCCGTAAAGGAGATCGACATCGCCAACCTTTCCTCCAATGGTAACTGAGGAGGCTCAGCGTCCGGCCCGCCACCTCTCGCCAGGGTGTCCAACAAGCATCGCGCGATTGTTCTGTTCGCCGTCCCGTCCGTCACACAATGCGCTATAAACGTCATCATGTGGAGGACGTCCTTTTCCCGCTCAGAGTCGGTCTCGCGGAAGACGTACAGCTGCGCGAGCAGCTCCGTAGACAGCAGACGTGGGCCATCCAGAATCGTAGCCACTCGCTACCGCGCCTCCTCTGCATCAGCCACCTGCCCAAAGACGATCTCGTTTGGGCGAACAATGGAGAGATCGGTTTCTCGGACGACATAGTGGAGATCCCAGGCGCCCTCGTCGTCACCGTTCTCTAGGTTTGATTCTGCAGCTGCCCTGAGATCTAGTCCTCGCCCTTGCACGGTAGCCCCCGCGAGTGGGTACCGTCTCTTCGTCGACAACCACGCCTTCACGATGTTGTCTTCAGAAAACAAGTGTGCATCTTGAGAGCCGTTGGAGAGACGCAGTTGGACGTGGTATAAATTGTCTGCGAATCCGCTGAACTGGCCATCCCAGAAGAAACCGTATTCGGTCGCGCTGAGAGGGCGTTGAAAGGTGCGCCCTTGGGTCGGATGGGTATCGATCACGGTCCAACCTGGCATCGATGGGTTTAATTGATAAGAGGTGCTTGTTCTGTACCTGCATTTATTGACGTCAAGTTTGTATATGTAGTGTCAAGCAAATAACGTCACGCACCAAGCGATCCTGAGGAAGAAAATGGATGAGAGAAAGGAAGGGAGAACAAACGAGAACACGACGAACAAGGGCCGAAGAATTGAATCAATCCATGTATGCAGATGTGCAAGCGAGCGTGCATCAGAAAAGACATCGGATACTACCAGCAGGCATTTCCTTCCTATCGGGATTAACTGGGCTTTGCAATGATCGTCTTCGGGGTACACAGCATCAGTCGGACAGATCATATTCGCAATTTAGTAGATTTCGGACGGGAGACGCATAGGTATTACTACTGTTATCTCTTCACAATATGTACCAGAATTCAGAAGAAGCATACCAAATAGGCCGAATGATCTAAGTAGTAGGTGTGTCATCTGGTTTCGCCACGTCTTACTCGAAACGCCTGACGTGCAAGGGAACCGCCGTGCCTTGCTCTCCGACGACTCTCGGCCGGAATAAGAAACCCGGAACTATTTCGATTACCGTTTCCGGTCCATCGCAAAGTTCAAACACAAAATTCTTCACGAGTACTGAGAGTACGATCTGTCGAAAATAAGCGGGGCGGTGACAAGCACGTTTCCCGCGGGGATAAGCAAACGCAATGTCGTTCATGCAATGGGTACACAGTGACGTACCTTGAATTCCGCAATCGCAAATCCTTTGCCGATACACGTCCTTGGGCCATCGAGAAACGTGAGCAAATGTCGATGTCCTTGGACCTCCTTTGCCCCGCCTGGGATCCCATCCTGCGCAATCCACCGTTCGGGCTTGAATTCTTTGGCATCGGAGCCCCAGAGCGCTGTCGACCGATTTATACATGTTATCGAGACATAGATGTGGGCCCCTTTGGCAACCGAAATGTGGTCGACGAGTTTGCCGGACGACGTGCACACGGGTTTGCTCAACGGGATGATGTCGTCCTTTGTTGCCTGTCCACATTATGATTTAGACAGCGCACGAAGCCGAGTCGCCTACATTCTTACCACACGGAGGGACTCAGTGAGAGGAGCGTGCATGCGGAGCGTTTCATGTACCACGGCATCGAGGTATGGAAGACCGTTGGAAAGTTGATCATAGGTTGGATCAATCCCAAATGCAAGAAGCTCCTCTCGCAATTTGGCCTGGACGTCCGGGTTTCTGGAGAGTTCGATCAATGCCCACTTGAGTGTCCGAAATCCTTGCACGTTAGTGATGCAGCACCAATCATGGCGGGATGCCCTACCGTCAAACTGACTAAAGCAGATACGATGTCCCGTGAGTCGAGATAGTCGATTTAGACAAGTAACCTACTTACTCGATGTGGTCTCATAACCAGCAAGAAGTAAAGCTTTGACCTATATGAAGAAGGCGGTCATGTTCATGTTCGTCGACATACTCTTCAAAGCCATACCTGTGCTGTCACTTCGTCTCGCGTCAAACGGCGCTGACTAATTTGATTTTCCGCCTTTACTGGATGGACTGAGCCGGGTCGCCAAATATCAGAGGACATGCGAAACATACATAGAAGACCAAGGACAGATTTTTCTTCCCTCTCTTCCAAAGCACCCACTTCTTTTTTTTCCCTCAATTGCGTGAATAACTCATTCGAAATTTCTTCCATTGTATCGTTCAACCTTGAGATGATCTTCGAAAGTGGCGTCGGAAACTTGACCAAGAAGGAAAACACCTGCGCGAGCACGAAAATCGTCATATCGACTTTCCGGCGTACATCGCCAAAGGCATCAAAGACTTCTGCCACCTCGGCCGCTTTATCATCCAGTGAGCCGAAATCATGAGAAAATCCAGCTATGCCAACTGTATCGAGGCTAGACAAACATAGTCAGATGCTTTGAAAATCAAAGTAGGGACATCTTCGCACGAAACGTGGTTCATGCTAATAGGTGCCACGATTGGTTAAATGTTTTGAGCCTCCCAGGGTCACGCACCAGCTTTGGACTTCAATGACAGTGCTACGGCCACCGTTGGATTCAATCGCCGAGTCCCAAACACCCTTTGCCTAGGTTTATATATGAAGTGACAGTGTCTGATATTTGGGGAAATCCGACACGAACCTTGTAAGCTGAATCATAAAATATTGAAGTCAGGCTGCGAATTGAAGCGTTAGTAAAAGCTGGAGCCATTGTTTTCCGCTGTCTGTACCAGGACTCATCAGCACGCATATCCAACACAACCAAGATAATGTATACCTGCGGTGAGTCTCTCCCTCTGCAGTGAATATTCCCTTGCCAAACTGTTTACAAGCCTGATCAGCATGCCCTGGAATCGCGCAGGATTTACTCAAATAAAAACTTACAAGATTCTCCGTAGCAATCTTCGATGAATGTAGTGCGCTGTATGTGAATTCTCCACCTCCATAGAAGTGTGCTACCGCTTTCGGATCACAGAGGACGATCTTCTTTCTTCCAAGTACCAAGGGAACCTCGTATACACCGCCATACTCTTCTGCCCATTTCTCATACACTGACCCCGGGTCCTGAGATTTCGAAACTGTGCTGCCTAGACCCCACAGAAAGGAGGGATTAGGTGGTCCGAGGAGGACGGTCGTGTTCAGTCGGCGACGAGCCACTTGGGCGATTTTAAAGAAGGCGTAAACAGCACCGAGTGCGCATGCGATGTCTACGGGCCGTAGGTGATGCGCCAGAGCAAGATTGGGTAGGAACAATGCTTGAAAAGTGTCGAGAGAGAACATGTTGGTCATAGAAACTGAAGAAACAGCCTTGTCGCGTAGACACCCCCAGGAGTGGATAAGCGACGGGGAGTAAGACAATTCAAATTTCATGAAAATCGGAGCTTCAAGCCCTTAAATCCCCTAGATCAAACCACCGATCTGAACATGCTGCCTGAGCCTCGTTACTACGTAACACGGAGTGTGATGGAAACCACCTTTGGCTTATCACCAAGAAAAATTATAAGGGCTAGACAAATCCGATAATCGCACGCAAATGACTCCGTTTTGAAATGATAGAAAAGGAATCAGGATACGGAAACGCCTCCCCGTGCTCTCTCCTCTAGTTAGCCAACTGCAAATACAGCAATCTGTTGAGATGTTGGAATAACTCACCCTGACACCCTCATGCTAATGACTTTCCTTGGCATCGGCAATGGTGAAAAACCATAACTGGCTAGCTTTCCTGGGTTCTTCCAGCACTACTACTGTATCACCGTCGCTACAGCCGCGGCCTGTTTACGTGGCTTCTTCAGTCGGATCCTGTCGGGTCCTAAAAGGTTTCAGGTAATATTTTGATTCCGTTTATATCTGTACCCATGGCATGACGCTGGAGCAGAGCTGCAATGCCAGTGCGAGCCCCTAAATTACGAAAAACAAAAAAAATAAGTGTGAATGCCCTATTATAAGGCAGGCAGGCAGGGAAAAAGAAGGAAAAAGAAAAAGAGGGCATACGATCGCAAAACAGGCGCGAAGGATCGTGGACAGAACGCCCGTGGAAAACTTTGGAGAACCTCAGTACTCGAACGCGGTTGAGTTCCAATGTCCGATCACTGACCAAATGGGGGAAACGCTCCGAACTGACAGCAGCATGATGACTTCGGCTCTATTCTTGCTAGAGAATACCGACGGCTTTGAGACTTATCATCTCGTGTCACAATCCATTCGGGGTCACCACAAGTGACTCGCTTGTTGCCTGTTGTTATCACGTCTCCTTCGTATATGGTGCCTCGCCCCCAGCTAGTTGGCTATATGCAAACTTACTATGTTGCCGCAATATCAATGGCCGAAACAAGATATTTAAGTAGGCGATTAGGTCTGTGTTATCACAGACGGTGACACTCACAGTCGACTCTGTAATAACCCATACCCGTCGGGAACAGCCTGGGGCTATGGGTTATCAGGAAGTATGGGTTATGAGAGAGACGGACTAGTGATAAAAATTGACTTGGGAAATCAAAAATGCCATGGGTTATCAAGGAGTATGGGTTATCTGGAGTATGGGTCATTACGTCGACTGTACATACAATCTTGCGTACAGCACAAATCATTTACAAGATTCTCCTGACCAGCAGAGGTACACGGGATCCATCCAGAATCTTCGGGCGGGGCAGAATCCCGCCAGCGATACCCAACTCCGTCCGAGTTCCATCGCGAAATTCGAACTTGAAGTTGCGTACAAGGACATAGAGAACAGCCTAATCCAAGTTCGAACGTAATCATCGACGATCAACGAGGATAACAATATGTACCTTGAACTCGGCAATAGCGAAGCCTTTCCCGAGGCATATCCTGGGTCCATCCGCGAACGTCAACAAGTGCTTGTAGCCTTGTATCTCCTTTGCTCGCCAAGGAATGCCGTCTTCACGAAGCCATCGAGATGGTCGGAATTGTTTCGAGTCTGGGCCCCACAATGCCTTGGAGCGGTTGATAGCTGCGACGGGGACGGTGACAACTGTACCATGGGGAATTGACAGTTGGGTGACGGGGGTTGCAGAGAATGGAGTAACAACCGGACAACTTAAAGGAATTATGTCGTCCTCTGTGGCCTACTCATGGTAATCATGTAAAGATATAGAATCAGCAGAGACATACTACGCGCGATGTTTCTCCGAGCAAGGCATGTAAGCGCAACGTTTCGTGCACTACCGCATCAAGGTATGGAAGTCCATTTGTCAATTGATCCCATGTCGGATCTCCGTCAACCTGCGAAAGCTCTTCCCGGAGTTTGTCTTGGATGTCTTGGTTTATGCACAGCTCGATGAGTGTCCACTGCAAAAAAGTAGATCTGGAAATGTACCCAGGAAAGAAAGGCCCATGTGTACGCACGGCCATGCTGACTGAAAGCAATGTCAGAGCACACACAGATAGGAAAGGTGTGGTGCTTACTAGATGTCGTGTCGTAACCAGCGAAAAGGAGTACTCTCATCTGCATTACGGAAATCGATCATCATTACTGTGTTTTTGCATTACTTCCATACTTTCCTGTGCGATGACCTCCTCTGATGTCATGCGAAGTCCTGAATCAGTGCTCTCTGCCTTAACTGGCACATTCGATCATTTGAATGAAGAAAACACCATCCAAAATACTCACTCAGAAGGCCAATAATAGACTTATCCTGCTCTCTCTCTACTATGCCTTTTCCCATTTCTTTCTTTGTCTTTGCAAATAGCTGGGAAGAAATGGAACCCATACTATCATTCAACATCCTTGAAAGCATCGTTCGTGGATTTGGCAGCATTAAGATTCCAGGGAACAAATGTGCAAGAAGGAAAAGATAATTGAAGAAAGGGGATGGCTTGGTGTTGCTCATCTGTTCAAAAACAGTGGCGACGGCGGATCTTTCCCCCTTAAGAGAAGCAAAATCGTACGAGAAGCCAGCGATACCGATCGTGTCGAGACTTTGAGTTGGTTTCAGACTTCACACATCTTGGTGATATTCATAATGGACGTACGACACACGACTCATCCTTATTCAAAATATGAACATTGTGCTTTTGCATTGAAAACAGAAATAACACACTATTCCTGGACTTCGATCACTGCACCATTGGGATTGTCCTGCAGAAGGTCATCCCAGACTGCCTTTGTCTGCGTTATTATGTATGCAATCGACATATTTAGTGACAAGCATGGCCAGAAGCATACCTTGTACGCAGAATCATAGAAGATTGGCATTAGATTGCGGACGGCCGAAACGCTGAATGCGGGTGTCAAAGACTTCCGCAGACTACACAAATAGTCAATGATTGCGTATGTCAGGATAGACAGAGCACACGGACCGTTTGTGGGCATCACCGTCTGCAGTTAACAAGCTGCCCATCCCAACCTACCGCGGGGGAGTCAAAAAGATAGCATATATGCAGACATTTTTAAAAGACGCACAATGATTCCAGTCAGAAACTTTCCAAGTGGCGTCAATATGTATGTCGTGGTCTCCTTGGCATAAAAGTGAGCTATCGCCTTCGGATCACACAATAATATGCGTGCGGTTCCAAGGACAGATGGAACTTGGTATGCAGCACCATATTCTTCGGCCCATGCTTCATAGATCTCTGGACTATTGGGTTCAGTGAAGAACTCGGGAAATCCTAATACAAGAGTCTTGGAAGGAGGCTCGTTGAGACGCGTAGTTCGGGCACGACGGTGGGCGGTACGGGCCAGACGGATAAGCGTCCATGTGAAGAATGATACGGCGATGACATCCAGAACGCGGAAAGAGATACCAAGGAACATGATAGTGGGAGAACAAAGGTAGGAGCTGCAACTTTATATCAGTTTGAAGTTATACCTGTGCAACGGTAACTCGACCTCTCACCGGGGCCTCACATCTTCGTCGTGGAAGCCGGGTCGAGTCTGCATTTAGTTGCGTAGTGCCTGACAAAGTTGTTGTTGCGCACGACCAATCGGCGGCGGATTATCTTTTACTCTCACTACACATCAAAGAATACGACCAAATCCAAGGAGCAAATGATTCGATAGTTCTGCTGATCATGCCACCCAGACTGAGCAAACGCCATCAACGAGAGCAAGAAGAGCTCCTCACCCTCGCCAGCAGCAAGCCTTCTCAAGTGCCCACAAGCATCGATCTATACGAACCCGGCGAGGAAGAGTCGGTGGCACTTGCAAAGACCGGTTTTGCGGCGGTAAGTTTTGTTTCGGGGAAATTTACACGAGAGATCGTGACGATGAACCCAGCTTTTCACGCCAGAGGACGAGCAAGAGGGTGCAGAAAGCGAGGACGAGGACGCTACGAAGCCTGCAAAGTCTCGCAAAGTACGAAAACTATCCGCGTGTGATAGTGGATCTCATTTTACAGGCATTCAGACAAAAAAGAGAAAGAAAAAGGCCGCCGCCAATGCAACACAAGACAATAAGAGTGTGAAACCCACGACTTCGGCTTCTCGTCCCAAGCCTGTTTCCAAAAAGGCGAAAAGCAAAGACAAGAAGAAAGATGAGGAAAACGATCTAGACAAGGCGCTTGCGGAACTTTCAGTCAAGTATGTCCCGCCGGTCTGGATCTCACCCTCGATTGTCTCATGTAACCTCCAGGTACCCGGATCTGAAACAGATTCCACCAAGCACCTCTACAGACACACGAGCAACAAAACTTTCTGCCCTTTTCTCCGTTTCTATTTCTCACCTTGATGCAGAGTCCGAGCTCAAGAAGTTCTTCGGATCTAAAGCGGTCACAGCTGCCCAGGCTGCTACGTCTGCGTCTTCTCCCAGCAAAAAACGTCGCGGGGTACAACCACAGGCCCAGCGCTCCCAGTTAACACGCCCCCAACCATCCTGGGGTATGATCAAACAACGGGAGGGCCTATCGGCCCGGCCCCTCACAGAGGAGGAGACAGCTAGGAAGGTGAACAAGGGTCCGGCTGGTCCTGGAAAGTGGTGGAGTGTGGAGTACGGTAAGCGTTACAAGGGAATCACGAAGACGTTCATGCAGGCTGTCATGACTGGGGGTAGGTCCATCTATGCGTTTGATTGAACGGTTTTCACAAGAATGATCAACGTAGATCCTGAGACACTATGGCGAGTCTTGCAGAGAATGCCATGGCATGCAGATACGCTGCTCCAACTCGCAGAAGTCTATCGGCATCGTGAAGGTCTGTCGAACGGACATATATATCATCATTCTCACTCACATAGATCCATTTTTTCAGAGTACAGCCAGGCGGTGGACTACGTCTCACGAGCCCTTTACGCCTATGAACGTGCATTCCTTGGCGCCTTCAGTTTCACGAGTGGAAACAACAGACTTGACTTTGATCGTGTGGAAAACAGACCATTCTTTCTTGCCATCCATCGACAAGTTATGTGAGTTGACTTTCGTATCCTAGTCATATTAGACGAGCTCACATGTTGTGTTTAGAGACTTACAACGTCGCGGTTGTCCCCGAACAGCGTTTGAACATGCCCGGCTGCTTATCTCCCTTGAACCTCTGTCAGATCCTCACGGTGCCTACTTACACCTTGACTATCTCTGTGTCAAGGCAGGCATGGGGGATTGGCTATTGGACGTGTGGATGGTTTACCGGAGCTCGCCTCGAGGAGATCCAGGCAATTACATAGACCCGAGCATCTTACCGGGTTGGTCGTATGCAAGGGCCCTACTTCTGAGAGCCAAGGAAAGGGAAAGGAAGGACCGAGGAGAGGTGCTAGTGTTCGTCACTCCTCGTTCAAAAATTCTGATCGTCACCCCTTAGGATTTCAAGGAAGAGAGCACGGAGGTGCTTCGACAAGCAATTCTCGAGTTTCCGCCCATAGTCCCTCTTCTCGCTGATAAATGCGATATTTCGCTTTCTGCAGAGATACGAGGTCACAAAGCGTTTCGCATTCACACGGATAGAATGTAGGCACCGGCATTTTCAATTCATCACAGACTGACGACATTTTTCAGTGGCTTGTCCCCAGAAGAAAGTATTCTTCACCTCCTTTCTCATGTCTACGTGCAGCGCTCCTCTCCGCTATGGAAATCTTCTGGCCACGCTTCATGGCTTTCAAGTACAACAAACTCACTTTTACCGATGCTTTCCACACAACGCACACACCCTATCCGCGACCGATTCCTCCGCACCTTTTCCACGCTCGACCTGCGACACTCGATCTATCGTCATGTCTTCGTACTTGAACAAACACACGCTCAGAATCGCGCTCTCACCGCATTCATACCGCCTGACATCATACATGGCAAACACGTCGCATGCGACCCCCTCCCTCCTCCCTCTGCCCTCTCGACATACGACGCCGCTTTCTTCGTCGGTTCCGAAGACCCTTTTGCACTCGGTACCGCCGCTCGTTCGCGGAGACGCACCCAAGCCGAAGAGAGGCAGCTTGCGCGCTTGATTCCGGACGCAGCCACGCGGGCGCAGATTCTCGCCTTTTACGAGCAGAACCCCTGGATTGCCGGACAGGTGCCCGGTGGGGTGGTCGAGTTCGTGCAAATGCTTGCGGAGATGCCAGAGGACCAGATGCACGAGCTGATGATGGGGGCTGAAATGATGCGTGAGGCGGATGCTGGAGGTGAGGATGGAGCGGCGGGTGGTGGCGTGTTGGCGGATCGTGGAGCGATGCCTGGGGAGTTGCCTGAAGAGGATGCGGAGGATGCGAATGATGTGCCGCGTGGCGTTTATGAAGACGGAGTAGATCCAGAGGGAGACGACGAAGACGACGAAGACGAAGACGAAGAGGAGGAAGATGTCGCGGTGAGCATGGCGGGATTCTTTTGTTTTTTTTCTCTTTGCTGAACTTTGATTCCTTTTCTTTTCTAGCCAATGCCTATCCGCGTGGTGCGGAACCTCCTCAACCGGCTCTGGGGTGGCGCTCCGGCTCAGGAAGATTCGTCCGATGAAGACGGTGCGGAGAGCGACTGAGAACGTAAGGGCGAACTTTCGACCATGGTGACCATGGTTGCTCTCCATGCTACGTTCAATCTGAAACGACGTCAATGAAGTATTTTCGATAACTGTGAAGTATGTTTGTGACATGCACAATCGAATCACAGGGGTCGCAGATGAATTGTTGGGCGCACGAGGCCCCGCACGAATCAGTGCCGACTACTGTGGAGGATCACTCTGTTTCGACCGGTCTCGGGAAGCATTGGAGTGTATGGGACATACTAATGCTGAGCGTGCGAATCTTGGTCTGACAGGTCCTCAAAGGATGCTCGAGATTCAACACGTCGTTGGAAACGCGAGATAAGAGAATTTCTATGTGTCTAATCCATTCACTACACTGCCTTCGATTGACGTTGACCAGCCTGAGTGCGACTCTCCTGTGAAAAATACAGAGCGAGAGGTGTGTTCCGATTAGCACTAACTCTTTGTAGGCTTCATCTTTTTCTTTCTTTCTTTCTTTCGGCCCGTGTCGGCTATGGGAGCATGCTTGCCGAGCGGCATTCTGGGCTCAATTGACATGACAATTCCCCGCTGGAAGGAACCTCACTCGGCTCATCTCGGCTTACCGCCATTGACAGCTCTCACACGATCACTGTGCTCCCTTTCTCCAAGTGGCAACCCGCGCCCCTTGAAGCCGCCGCCCATATGTACTTACAATTCGACATCCCCAAGACGGACCTGGTAGACAGACACAATTTCCTTGGCAGGCAACTAGGTCACGGTCATGTCCTCGGCGTTATAATTACAGCCTATCGGAAGAAGAGATACTACAGTATTGCACTACGGTGACCGCTCCTAGCTTTGGACCGGGACCAAGCAAAGTGACCCGAGATCCCTCCTACTTATCTGGAATCTGGCCCCATACACCACTTCATCAAGTAACGGCGGGGCTCATCCTACTGTAGCAGTCCATTCGGAGTCTTGCGTGCCGACTCTATTTTGCTGTCTCCCGCTCGTTAGTGCTGATTGGGAGAAGGCGAGGTAGCTCGTGTCTTTACTTGGTTTCCTCAGTGTGGATCGTGATGGTGTACCGGTAAGCGTTTTCTCCTCAAAAGAGTGTCCTCTTGATCATGATGACTGTTGGTCATCCACGAGATTGGTTTAGGTCAGTCATTGATTCCCGCCATCCTCGCTGTCGTCCAAGAATCATTGGACCCGTGTCGAGACTCGGATGCTCTACCGACTCCTTTCTCCACCTTGACCGTACAACGCGTCCGCATGCAGAAAGCTGTTTAGAGCGCTCGTCCTCAGTCCTTTTTCCAGTTATTTTTCTCGTTGATGCTCACCCTTCGTAGACTTGCTGAATGTCGCACACCGGCTGCCGCTCTCCTTGGTTACTAGGGTGTCCGTCCTGGGGTGCGACAACATCGAGCATTCTTCCACGGTAGTCCACACAGATCGGGCGCCGCGTACACTCGTCAGCCAATCTGCTGCACCGAGCTGTCACAAAAATACTTGAGATCGTCGTCGTTTCCGTCTTGCGACACGTGCAATGATCCGACGTTGCTTCTGCAACGCGTGGAGTGAGAGGGATCAACCAGAATTAAGTATGTCCTCTCAATCCTATCTGGGAGATCCAATGTCACTCGTGTGCGACAAATATGAGTACAGGGCAAAGTCGCACGAGATGACCTTTATGAGACGCTTACCACGTGAAAGCTAGGTTTTCCAAAAGGCATCCTGGGCCGGTCCTGGGATTCCTGGCGAATGCGAACGCTTTGTTGGCCTCACACTGCATTGCATACGGAACGGTACGTTTTTATCTCTTCTCATGTCCGTGAGAGAATCATGTTTGACCACCCAAATTGGACGTTGACGAGGGGTATGAAAACCATCCTCGCCTTGTTTTGCGTCGTCAAGTGTCCCTTTGTCCATATTTTGCCTGCATCGTTGTTTTTGAATTGGGATGCTCATCCGAGTTTTTCGCCCCATCGTCTTTTTATACTTCGGTCAACGACCACTAGGGGAAAAAGTACTCATCATTCAGAGTCCTTCGATGGCAGAAAGATGGGCCTCGATCCGGGAATGAATAGAGAACTGGGCCGTGAGACACTTGTATTGCCTTGCAGACAAGATGCGCAAACGCCAGACGTCGCTATACAGCCTGACGAGTAAAAGACGAGCTTGCCTGTGGCCCTGCGTTGAAAGGCGTAGCGAATCCGATCGGGTACCGCCGTGGCAAGGGGTGCCGGCATGTGATTGCCTTCGAAATTGATAACCTCAATGTTATCTTATCTTAACCTGCGAGTCCCTACCAAGCGTCGATGGTCATGGTCTTTCAGAATCTGGGCCGACTCTTTCTCATATGTCATGTGACTCCTCCCATCCACCTGGATGCCCGAGTACACGATGTGGAGTCGGAAGGAGATAAAGTGGTCTCTACCCCTTCAAATCTGTCGCACGCGGTTTCCAGAGTCGTTTTCGATTCGTATCAAGTCATGATAGGTATGTCAGTGAGAAAGCCGAGTCTCGGGAATAAACCGCCCATTGGGTAAGAAGAAAAAAAAACGTCTGCCTCACCCGCGACGAGTCTAAAAGGGGAAGACGAACGCCCAGGCAAATTTCTCCGGCTGCGAGCGGACGCGATCGTTCACTTTTGCTATTCCTCCGCTAAACTCAAAAATTGTCGTCTTCCTCGACCATCGGGTCGGTTCCTCCGCGGACAATTTTTTTTTCCTTTCCTTTTCTTTTTTTTTTGGAGGAGAGTCGGGATCACCCCATACGTGAGCTTATGCCATGATGACCCCAGTCTTGGGTGCAAGCAAGTAGCTCGGCCTTGCTCTCTTTACGCGGTTAGCCGTATTTACACTGGCACTCGACCCGGCGGCAATAGGTTCGAGCGTATCCCCCGGTCATTTAAAATCCCAGTTGCCCACTTCTCCGTTCAACCTTAAAAAATTATTCTTTTAATCAAGGGATAGCAAGACGTTCCCTCGAAAAGCTCCTTCACTTTATAAATTGCAAGCTATAGAAATACGAGTTATAAAGTCGACTCAGACGCCGTGAGATCGGAGAAGCATGCTGCCGGCATCAGCAAAGCGGTCCGATGAACACGCGGTGAGGTCATCCTTACGGACTTCTTGCATTAGCACTTTTGGGTCCTCGTTTGCTCGAGTGCCATCGCCGACGTCTTCGGTAGCGACGGACAGGATCGTATATCCATTGTGCAACGAGATAGGACGGGTCAGGTATGGGCCGTATGGTAATCATCGCCAGCTGATGCCCGCGACACTGTCAACAGCCCGGGAGTCTCGTGGTCAGCTATGGCCGCTATAAGTACGTAGAGACTCCTCCCGCTTTCCCATGGCTGCAAAACAGGTTCACAGAACTATTCCATATGCAAATGACGATTAATGTCATCATCAAATGCGGAGCGCGCTGACCGCGGACAATCTCCTCGGGCATTGCTTGGAGCCCCAACTTCTCCCCGGGGCTCGGGGGGATTTGGACGTCGACCTCGATAGGGTGCGGTGCGAGCGATGAACTTGGCCGTAACGTTATTGCAAGAATCGCAAGCCGGGATAAGAACCACTTTAATAAACGAGTGCGCCATTGGAAGAATGACGTATGGTTCTTCGGGCTGGGCTTGTAAGCGGATGTGTAGGAAAGGACTACACGAGGGTAGAAGATGCGTGAGAGTTGGGATTAATCCAGGACTATGTAATTGTATTCGAAGGCTGAGGGAGGGAGCACATTGGACGTTGAATGAAGAGAATCTGGGGTTTCAAATCAGTGGAATAGACAATGTACCGCTGCAGTGTTGCAGATCCATAGAACTACGCACGTTGTCGGTAGTCTGTCGAACAGGCGGCAAGCGGCCATGTATCACATGGTGCAGTCGACTATATTACGCAGATGGATGGGCAGAAGCGACGAATTTGTTCAGATGGTCACAAGAACTCGAAAAACTGGCGGCCTCCCGTTCCTCGTGTAACTGCGGGCTCATTCAGTATAGACACGTCAAATCATGTAGGTGGGAGTGGGTTACGACATACGAAGGTCCATTTCTCTCCGGAACCGATGTCCTGGTGGCATAAAACACTGCGCTGCGGATGATCAGTGGCATCATGGCGGACACAAACGAGTAGCTGGTGGCTAGGGTGATGGCTGGTAATGGTGTCGACGCCAGGGTTGCACGAGATGATCGATCGACTCTGGGGAGGCAGACGGTCCGCATCCGCTTCTCAAAGGTCAAGCCTTCAAATGGCTATATTCTGCGACAAAAGGCTATACCAAGTATTTAATTGATCTCATGTGCGTTGGTTGCGATAAGGAAATAGAAAAGAAACTCGACTGTGACTGTTGGCGAATTTTGCTCTTTTTGGCGAGGAAACTCACACCCCCGTTCCGGTCGGCCTCGCGCCTCCCACCCACCATTCATCATCATGTCAATGCTTGAGCGTCTTTGTGTGCTGCAAAGCGACCACCTTCGCCTCGCTGCTTCCTGGAATCGATCTTCGTTATCTTCCGCACGTGTAGATGCACACCTGAATCTTGCACCTCCAAGCAATTTCCAAAGTCTTGGGTTTCATCTTTTGGTCTCAAACACGAATAACAAGCCAAGGTTGGCAGCCGCCCGAATTTCCGGACGAGTGGTAAGTTGTCGGACATATCCTGCGTTGCAACGAGCCGTGCTGTGACATTGATATCTTTGGAAACGAACAAGTATAACAAGTGATCAACGGGTAAACGTGAGACACGGGGGGACCCTTGAAAAGAAAAAACAAGGGGTAGGGTCGCATTATATGGGTTCCAGGAAAGGCTTGATCAAGGCAAAGATGAAGGAGATGCTGAGACGAGCGATAATATGGAACCTGACCCGAGGATCAGACGAGAAGGCAGGGATCTGACTAATGGGGCAAAGGAAGCTACGCCGTTCAAGCGGCGGATGAAAGCTTTGCAATGACGGAAGCTGGAAGCTTAGTTACCACCAAATCGCCACCGCGTGGTACCTCCGTGCCTGCAATCTCTCTCAAATAGCCCCTTCCATCCTACATGTCTCCCCACTCCGTCCCCGCCCTCCCTCTCACAAATGACCCTGGATAACACGTATGCTTCGTCCTCCACCCCCCTCCTCCTCCGCTGACCGTCCGTCACAGTCTCGGTGCATTTCTGATCGGCGTCGTTGTCTCGGCGACGTGAGTGTATGACACATTGTTAACTCGCTGATCGCGCTCACCTTGCCTTCGCAGTCTATATGGAGGTGTGTCCTGATGCCATCTCATTCATTTCTGTTGGCACCCCATTAAACTAGCAAACCTTAGTCACTTGCATTCAAACCTGGTATTACTATGGCCGTTATCCTTCCGATCCGTGGTACATCAAGCTCCTCGTCAGTCCTTCCCAAATAATCTGTCCACTTCGTCTCCGATCTTGCATTTCAGGTCGCTGTTGTTCTCGTCTCAGACACTTGTCACCAGGCCTTGATCACGCACACGGGCAAGTACCATGTCCATTCGCCGGTACATTTTTATTCATATGTCTCTAGTTTACACATATCTAGTCTCCAACTTTGGAGTGCAAGATGCACTAGGTGAGATTGTCTGGTGAGTGCTGGTGTTTTCGCACTCGCAAAATCCCTACTCATTCGCCACCAGGAGTCTGATCGTAGGTCTTTCTTTTCCTCTCCTAGCTCACTTTGACCCATTTCATCGTCCAGGTCGAAGTCTTCTTCAATGTATGCCACTCGTTTTCACTGCTCTTTCCTAGCTCATATTTCATTCTAGGGATTCACTGCGCTCTTCGTTCAGTCCTTCCTTGCGATGCGCGTTTACAGGCGTGCGTTTCTTTTCCTTCAGACATGAGCACCGCCACTGAGTCTTTACAGTCAGCAATAAAAGCTGGCTCGCCACTGGATCAGTGGTAAGTCGCGTGGTTCGGAACACTAATCCATTCTAACTCCTTTCTCCTAGATGATATTGGTCATTGGCGAATTCGGTGAGTCACATGCTCTCAATTCCATTCCCCGTACTGAAACAGTCTTGTACAGTTTTGGTGCTTGGTAAGAGCTGCCTAACTTCATTTATATGCAACATTCTCACCGGCATTGCTACGTAGTCTATGGAATCAAGGCGTGCGTTTCACTTTCATATTTAGTATATGAGCGCGTCGCTCATGCTTGTTTAGTCTGCGCTTCCAAACGTTTCTACAGCTGGATGCTCTCAAGGTGACACATGGCAATCCCGTCTCATGAACATCCCGCTGATAAATCGACCAGCCACTTTCGATGTCGGTTAATGCCGTCGCTGCTGCAGGGGACGTCCTAATCGCTGTGCTGCTCTGTTCCATGTTGCAGATGTCGCGAACGGGCTTCCGGAGGTAAGTATTTCTTCGCACTGTACATTCTGAACGTTAATGTTGTCACCAGATCTGACACAATGATCAACAAATTGGTAAGTGTATCCGTTGTGAGAGCATGATTACAAGAGAGACGAGTGCGGTCCTAGATCGTGTTCAGCATCAACACGGGTCTTTTAACGAGGTGAGATTTATGATCTAGTGGGAAAGCATATTGCTGACGGTGAAACAGTATTTGTGCCGTTGCTTCTCTGGTGTCTGTAAGCATGCGTTGAGTGTGCGGCTCATGATATTGTTTGCTGATGATCTTGCTATAGATCGCTGCATGGCCGAGCACGTTCATCTACATCGCTTTCTACTTCTGCCTTGGCAGGCGTACGTCCTTTGTCGAGGCGGCCGAAATTCGTTATTGACGCATCGCTGCACAGTATACTGCAATTCTCTTCTTGCGACGTTGAACGCCCGCAAAGCATTAAGGGGTGACTCTCGCAGTGACGAAATGTCGCTTTCCCTCCAAGGCATTCCTCAGAAGTCGAATCAAAGCATCGTTGGAATGGCGTCAAAGGTAAGTTTCTTGTCATGTAGCCGGCATGGACTTGGGTCTCAGAAAGGGTTTATCAGCGCGGACCAAATAACATTTCCATCAAGATCGATACCACGCAAGACTATGTCCGAGACGAGGTAAGCTAAACGTGCGTGTTTCGTGCGGAATTTCCGCTGGACTGACATGCTCACGTTAAAAGCAGTATTCTGCCTCGAGCAGTGAAGTGAAGCGGCCCGAGGTCGTTTGAACTTGACGTTACGAGTCATCTGTGGCTGGAGGAGGATCCAAAAAAAAAGGTTGTAATTAGAAGCAATATATCCATGACGCCCATTGCAGACATTCCTTTCGCCGCCTATATTTTTCTTTTCCATCGTTTACATAGCTTTTGGTCACCTTCACTTTGCATGCATGCATTCTTTCTTTTTTTGGTCAGAGGACTTGTAACTTAGCACACATAAACTGAGGCACTGGAACTGGGTCGCGACGTGTGCGACGTAATTGGCACAATTTTGTTTTTGGACCATACAGTATAGATCGGATGGCGTTTTGTATCTTATGCCAGTGGGAGTCCGCTTCGACAAAGTATCCTTGCCACTTTGAAGCTGGTCCCAGGGTAGTAGCGGCTCGGAGCCGTGACCAAGCGATATGAGATATGACGACAAGCTTCGAAGTAGAACAATGGCATCTGCAATGTTGGTTTATAACGTTACCGCGTAACATCTCTTTCGTGTGCTTTTCGTGCTCTGTGATTGGAGGATCTGGGGCCCAAGAGTGTACCATTCCTTTCTCGTCGGTTGGAAACTGTTCAAAGACCTCGGCTAACTCGGTTCCAAGTATCAGATGATGTTTCCGACCAAATCAAAGTATCGTAAACACGTAAATGTTACCGAATCCAAGTACGAGGCTCGAACAGGGGGGAATTCGAAAGTATCCTAGCATCCCTATCACGTGGCGCCGGATACTTGTCACGACTCACGACCCTCGATCGCTTCAAAGCATTGAAGCATTGAGGTTTATTTTTAGTCGAAACGAATGAGAGAACGAATGTGTGGCAGATGCGGCTACGTACGACGCTAGCTTTGTTAGTACAAAGGGTCCTTACAAAGTTCGTGCACATTGACATGATGGAATTGGATCCGGTAGAATGGAGAGCGGTTTCATATCGCTTACTGTCTGCTGAGCCGTCCAATCAGTTCTCCCTCCTGAAAAAAAAAAAACTATTAAAGTATGCACGAGAAGAATCAGAAAAGAAATGGCTAACAGAAGGAACGTTGGGAAATGAATGACCGCGGTGCGGCGTCCATCGTATACGAGAGAGGAAAAAAAAAGACCCGGTTTGTGCGGACAGACAAGTACTCGCGTTCCGCTCGGACCGACGGAACTTTTTGGCATGGTTGCGGCATAGATCCAAACGCGAACGTTTGCACTCAGCAAAGTCGTAAACTTTGAAACGCCAGGGATAAACTTCAGGGGTTGGCTACTGTAGGACAGGGCATTCAGTATACGAACGAAGTCAAAGTTTTGCAGCCCTGCAGTCTTATTCAAATGCAATGAGCTTATGGTCATGCGTGCTGACTTTGCTGTGTTTCGAGCCAACGTTCGAAACGCCACGTTGCGGAGGTTTCCGATTTTTCGTGCCGCATGACCCCCGGGTGATTTCATGTGGGGACTAGGTCGGAAAAATCCTCCAACCCTAGCGATGTCGTGAATATGGCGGCTGGATCCGGGGCACGGGGCCCGTGGCTCGCGAGCAATGGCAGCTCTTATCGAGGCAGTGTTGATTGTCATCGGGACTCTGCTTGGCCGATCACTTCTCCCCCTCTCTTCCTCCTACACCATGCACAGATGCGTCGGACGAATGCTCCACTCCTTATCTAGCCGAAAATGCCATCTCGCAACACCGAGCCACCGAGCCGGTAACTCAACAGCATGTTCCTGCGCAGCGCTGTTCTGTGTCCCTCAATTTTACTTAAACTTGAGGCCCGTCCTCCTCGTTCTCGTTTCCAACGGAGGGGAGCGTCGACACGGACTGATCGAGCAGACTTGTGCCCAGGACGATCGTGCACGAGCAAATGACGTGGGCGCGGAAATCAGTACGATGTTTCTGGTGAATGTGCACAGCATGCCTTCTTTTCTTCCGTCAGCCGCTCATCTTAGCCATTTCCTCACGTTTCGCATGTATGCGATCGTTGGCTCCTGCAAGCCTGGTCAGGTATGTAAAAAAGACTGCCGCTCGTCGAATCCTCGGAATCCGAGCCTGATGAACCCGAGGACGACATCGACAATGATTCATTAAGGAGTGATCACTATCGGGAAGAAGCCATGCTTTCACGAGGTGTTTTGACTTCTCGAACATGACATCATTCAGTTGTGCGAATTATCGGCATGGACGCTGGAAGAAGGGGCGATCAACGATGCCATGTTTTTATGATGTCGGACCTTGTTATCGATCAGCATGGGACGGAGTGTCCTGATCATGCTTGTTTTGGTTGCGAGCCGTCGGCCAGTCGAGCGCAAGCAGCGCCACCTCCGTTTCCTTCACGAACAAGGGATTTCATGTTGAAGGCATGCGCGTAGACAGCCAATCTCTTGAGCAAGCTCAGATAGCGGGTCGTCCATGTTGAAGTAAACGTTATTCACTCGGTGTGGGGTACTCACGATGATTTTAAGTAGGCAGTATTTGCATGGAGGGTCTGAGTATTCGTGATCATGCAGACTGAATCGACTGGATGGAATAATGCTGGTACTTCCAAAAACCGTATGTTGCAAGTCTGGATCCAGGCAGGTCCTGTAAGAGTTCAGGCAGTCTGAGAGTGTGGTAATCGGGGGCCTTGAGTGCGTGAGTCGAGCTTGGTGTTGTTTGGCAAAAGCTTTGGATCCAAACAACCGCCAACCATCGCGCACGGATGCCTCAGCCTGTAAATGGTCCGCCCAACAAAAGGGCCAAGTCTGGCTCTCATGCTCCTAATCGATTCACGTTCACCCACGTTCATGACATAAAACAAGCACTCCGCACTACCCAAGATCCAAATGTGCTCTCCAAAGGTGCGTAGTTGGTTGACGATCATTTTTGCGTTTCTCAACCACCCCTGCAGCCCTGTCTGCCTTGAGATCCAAATTATCCCTGAAACCAGGCGAGACGATATCTCCTCATGACGAACGCCTATCCTTGGCTAAACTTTGGATGGAAAGCTCACCTGCTGCTGAGGACCTCTTCGATATTTGGGGAGCAGTCAATGACGTGAGTCCAATCTTCGACGTGTTTTCATGTACTCAGCACCTTTGTAGATGTCGACACAAGCCCTTGTCACCTCGCTGTTCGCATCTTTGCTCTCGCTGTTCTCATATCACCTCCCGGACCATTCCTACGGTGTTTCCATCATCAAGACGCTCTTGTCTCCGCAATGGTTGCGAAAACTGAATTCTTACGTTGGCGGGAGTCGTAACGAACAGATCCTGGCTGCGCTGAAGCTATTCAACGCTATCTCGATGTTCGGGAGTGGTCGGGAACGCAAGTCCGTCTTTGAAGCATTTCCTTGGGACAACAAGGTATGGTGTCGCCTTGCTCCGTGATTTTGTGACTTAATGTAATGTAGGTTCTACCTAAATTACTCTATATGCGCAGAAGGGGAAAGGAGAGAGAAGAGGACGTCCTTGTCCGGCCTGGTAAGCCCAAGTTACAGTGGCAGCTCAGCTTAATATCAACAGTATAGAGAAGACATTCGCACTTACTATGTCTTGTTCGTTTTGTCGATGGTCGACAAAGATACGGCACCGGCCGTAAAGGTGGCGTTTCTGGAGCAACGACGCGAGGTTTTCACGAGCGTATTCAAGGGTCTGGTTCAGGATCATTACACGGTCGTACAAAAGGTTCTCCAAGCGTCGTGGGAGGACGTTTGGTCAGATCCCAAGATCAAACGAACTACGAAACTGGGCTTGTTCAACGAAGTGACGATCTCGCACGTGAGTCCTACTTTTTCCGTAGCATTGGTAACATTTTCTGAGAACGGTTCAGCTTTTGAAATTGTACGATCGCGCTGCTGCCGAAGGGCCTGGAGGAGAGCACGTTCCGGCCGATGTCGCTCATCATTTCCTCTTGGCTATATGCACGCATCCTGGACAGGGCATTTGCTTTAAAGATCGAGGGTGGTATCCTCGTGACTCTGACGAGGATGGAGTTGTCGACCAAGAAGACGCTGAAAGTTCCCGAACAAAAGGTAAACACACGGGCAAGATATACAATAAGATATTGGCGAATGTATTACGAGTACTGAAGGTGAACGAAGACCCTCGACAACAAGAGTTGGCGCTCAAGATAACCGCAGCTTGTCCAGAGCTAGTTGCTGGGTATGTGCTCCGCCAATCCCTATATAGATCAAAAGTGACTGACGTTCATGTTAGGTATTGGTCTGCAGCTTCACTCACGCTCGAGCCGCGGCTTTCGTCCAAATGGATTGCCAACATCTCTTTCGCGGGACAGGTCCTTTCCAAAGCAGTTCCTATACATTCGTTTCTCTTGCCGGGCAGCAGCGAACTTTACAACCCTACCCCTCCGCCGCTTTCAATTATCATGGCTAACCTACTCCCCTCGGTGGGTACGAAAGCGCTTTTCACAAAAGGGCTACAAGCTACTTCGACTCCAATTGTTCAGCACTGCACAGCGCTCATACTGGCTAAATGCCTGCGAAAGCTCGCCGAGGTCGTACGCGTGTTCAAGATGGTGGAATCCGCGCTGGAAGAAGAAGAGGAAGAAGGACAGTGGAGTCGCCACCGAAGGGAAGTTGAAAAAGAAGCAAGGCGACGTGTTCCGGAGTTTCAGGTCATCGTCGCGTTTTCGCAGCAATCGTTAGCTTCGCCAAACACGACCAAGCATGTCTTGTTGAGCGAAAGCGCGCAGAGACTTCTTTGGCTCTACCAAGAATGCTTACTGGAGGTTGTCGCTGAAGCTAGGTTCGAGGTTGGAAAGCTCGTCCTCAACTTGGCTGAGGGATCTTTAGCCTCGCTTTCCGGCGATCACGAGACTGGCGCAACGGAGCAGGAAGGCAAAAGAAAGGAAGCTCCTACAGCGCTGCAGAGCGTGAAGCATTTGCATGTTCTCCGTCTGCTCAGCGGAAGCGACCAGTTCACCTGGGCTGGCAAAGTTGGTAAGTGAGATCACTCTACCGTCTTATCGACTAAAACAACTTTTCGCGTCTCCAGCATCGTCATCTCACACGTACTTTTATGTTCTCTTGAAAACATTTTGCAATAGCCGCGTGCATGCGCTTCGGACAACGTTGAAGGAACTCTTACAGCATGTTCTTTCCGAGAGCGTGCTATTCCAGGAGGATCCGAACGAAGTAGAGATATGGCTCGCTGCCCTGCCATTACACTTTGTACGCAGAGGACAAGGTACCGAAGCCCCGGATAGCACACCGCTTACGGACGAGGTCGAAGCCACCGTAACTTTCCTGGATGATTGTGCACAACGGTGTATCAAGACCCCATATCGCTACATGGAGACTATGTCAGCTCTTGTACAATCCGCCGCTTCCACCGCCGATATCTACTCCAGAGGGTTATTCGCTAGCCCTTTGCTCATGACGGTGCTCGAGCAGGTCACTGCAAAAGTCAGCGGGTCATTGATGACGCTGTCAGATACGCTTGCCGTCTTCACATTTGTTCGGAGGCTACTGGTGATGCTGGCAGCTAAACAGGGTGACTCGGGGTGTCACAGCCTCCTTGCCATACTCAATCAGCTGGACAGTAGTGTTGCGACTGGACAACTGTTCTCAGACCATCCAAGCATATATTATGGTATAAGACGAGAATTATCCATTGCGAGGGCGTGTCTGTGTCACCTCCAGGACGACGGCTGCTATATGGTTGAAAGACCAAGCGACAATACGATCGCATCCTTCCTGGATCGTATTGAGCAGGTTCCCATTCGTGAGTCGTTTCTCTCGAGATGAATATGATTACCACCTCTCATCACAATTGCTCCCTTGTTCTCGTATCCAGCTCCATCACAGGATGCTTGCATGACGAGTGCGTTCGAGTTGGTCGATTGGCTTCGCTTAGTAGATGTGAAACCCTCTTCTTCCGATATCTCTCGTCTTGCCTCTGTCATCCGGCGATTCTACGAGCCTGCACTCTGGGCTCTCATCAGCTACCTTCATCCCCATCACGGTCATCTGTGGGGCTCGGGAATCTTGACGTTTCTGCCTGACTGGTGAGCGATCTCCGTTCCTTTTCCCTGACGTTTGGTCATCGCAACTCGAAACAGGACTCCCGTCGATGGCGCGTTCGACTGGATATACTTTCACTGTACCCTTCAGCAACTCCAGGACCGACAAACTCGCAGTACACTCTTGACAGCACTCTATGTACGTCCGGTGACACTGGTTCATCTCGAAAACGCAATCCATCTCGTCACGCACGGCATCGCTATCTCCGTGGGTCGCCATGGCCTGACGGCTGCGCTACTTTCGCTCGTATCCAATATACTGACAGGGGCGAAAGACCATCTGAGCGAGAAAGACTTGCGGCGATTGAAGGTGCATGTCATCCAGAGTAATATACTTCAAGCATTATGTGTGTCGCAGGATCTCGCTGATGAAGTTCACGAAGGTGGGATGTTGCGCTGATCGATATGTTTTCTTGAGTGATAACGTTTTTGGTAGCTATTGGAGAATTTGTTACAGCTACATTCGACCCTAGCGATACTGAAGACATGGCGTGCTTGTCGTCCATCGGTACTCATTGGATGCAAATAATGACGAGATCGCTTTCCTCAGATCGAGTCGACGAAGTCAGTGGTGGTTTCCTCTGGTTTGGGAAGAAATTTAACGCCATCCCTTTCAGCTGAAGCATGCCCGGCCCTGGGTCAAGTTCATGAATACTGAGGAATTGCTTTCTGCAGTTGACATTGTCCAAGCTTTTGGACAACGGAACGAGGTGGTGGATATGTTGGAGGACGTCCTCAACGCTCTTTGGTATAGGACGCCCCCAGGTTCTGCTCCGAAAATACCAGCACCGAAGCTCTTGGAATTGTACACTGTATTTCCTCGGTCTACGCCACTTGAAGACATGCTTTCGGCGTCCCTTTTGTCTCGCCTTCCTTTAGGGCTCGACGGACAAATTGCTTTCACTGAAGGACAACCCCTTTCCGTCGTCCTCTCACGAATCGGACAAAGCCACGCGGACGATCTCCAGACTCTCCCATCCAGCTTGATTAGTCGATTTCTCGAGAAGGAAATCTGGACTGATTCCACGGAGGGCACCATCATCGCCTTGTTGTACTCGAACCCGACTTCTATACAAGCGTTCGCAGCCTGGCTGAACACCAAACAATGGGCCCGATTTGGCATTCCGACGTTTGCCTCGGTGCTCGCTGCCTTTCTCGACTGCGTTGGGTTAACTGGTCAGGACCTGTCACAGGTCAATGACGATGCTCTTTATGAGTTAACGAACCATCTCTTTCCTGGCGCGCGGCGCCACGCTTCCCGCTTTACGCGGCATCTCGACTGTATATACAAGATACTAGAGCTGTCTGGGACGAGGAGAGATGGACTATCGTCTGCGTTGCGAGCGCGCATACAGGCACTTCCGCTCATGGATGTTGCGTTCGAAACGACGTTTCTCGCACGCAAGCTGTTCGGGACGTGTAACTGCGATGATCTCATGACGAGTATTGTGGATCGTGCGTTGCAATGGGCCGTCCGACACCTTTCCGGCGAATTTGGGGACTCGGATGAATCTAGCAGCATGACCCTGGAAAATCTCAGTGCGTGATTAAAGGATCCTCTTTCGCTCATTCCTGACTGAATGCGTATGTAGAGTGTACTGCAACGCAGCAAAAGACGCTCAAGTCGCATTTGGTGGAGCCTTTGCTGACTACCTTGATTCAACGTCACCTGTCGGACCCGTGCATGCTCGATCTTGCTGTCGTGCTGGCGAACAAGACATCGCTCAAGGTAGGACCCATTTGATCGTCGTCTCTCATCGACCTGATCATTGCCGTTTTAGCCCGTCGTCGCCAATCGTCTCCTGCAAAATGTTCTTCAACATCAGCAATTCGTTGCGGTCTGCGGGAGGCATGGCAGTCCATCCCAAAGGAATCAGGCAACGTGTTTTCTCGATATGCTCTTCCGAATGCACCCTGCGAATTCTTGTCAGCCTTCGCACCTCGAGCCTCTCTTTCAAGTTTATGGAGGAACGATGTCAACGGCCGACAGGAGGCTGCTTGGTATCATGAGATTGTTTGAGACGGAAAAGCGCACGTCCTTGTCCACATTCTTTTCCCGGTGGTCTCCGTCCTCGGACGTGTCCGACGCACTCGAAGTTGTCCAGAGCCTCGACCCCGTCCATGTGCTTCGAACCTGCCTTGCTTTTCCTTCGTGGAGGCGGCTCGAGAAGGAGACAAGCGCGAGGGATAGTCCCGCGGACGGTTCCATGTACGACCCGCTGATGGTGATTGCGTTGTGTGCGCAGATGCTCGTAGAGTATCCCCCCACGACTGCTTTGGGCTGGGTCAAGGTTTTCCGGACTAACGTCGTCAGTTTGCTCGTTCGATGCCTTTCTTCTAAAGATGCAACCATACGCGAGACGGCCCTTTGCCAGATTGCTAGTGTTTCGGAGAGCATACAGGTGAGATGTCCGGATGTATGGATTATAGATTGATCCCAAACCTTCCTTTTTTTTTAACCCCTTGGCACCGGCCAGAAATCTAACATGCATGAATCGCCTCAAGTCTCGTATGTGTTTCGCCTACTCAAGAACGCCATGCATCCACCCGCGAATGCCGACGATCCACCTCGGCGGCTCCCGACGTATACGACCCTCATTCTACTGCACGCATTACGAGGCATCTTTTACCCATCAAACTTTATCTACAAACGCACGTCGCGTTTCCTGCTGCAACGCCCCGAACTGGACGTGTCAGACGTCCCGATGTTGTTTGGCATGCTCTACAGTAGCAGCGCAGACGATTGGAAAAAGGAACGAGGGTGGATGTTGAAGATGTTGGGGGATGGTATGGCGAGCACCGAGGACTGGAAAGTGCTCAAGCGGCGACACACGTGGGATTTGGTGGCCAGTCTATTTCAGAGCTCAAAGAACGATGCCGCTGTGCGCGCCGGCGTATTGGAGGTCAGTCGTCGTTTTATGTGATGGAGGTGCTGCAAACCGACAGTCTTTCTTTGACTTTTGGGGATGGTTGTTGTGGTAGATACTCGCAAACTTGACGTGCAATCCGCAAGCATGTACCTCCCTCGTCCTCAAGTCGTCCCTGTTATCCTGGATCGAGATGCAGGTGAGGGACAGCCCTACCAAGGAATCGATCGCATGGCTTCGCATTCTGGAAAACGTTCTCGTCGTGGCCGACACTTTCAAGCTAAGTCGCGCGACTGGAGATCAATGGTATTCGACCATATGTCGATGCATATCTACTCTCGTTCGGAGCAAAGGTACGTACTCAAACACGTATATAATTCCAGCCACCTGTGGTGTACTGATGGTGCGTGTTGTTGCAGACGACGAGATGGTCATTCTGAGGCAGGCCTCTGCGGTCATCTTACGACTTAGCCTGGTCCCAGGCGTACCTGGCCATTCCCTCCGAGGCGTCCTCGCATGTACCACAGAAGGTCTACAACAATTCGAGCATGACATCCATCTCCACCAGATTGACTGCGATCATCGGCCGCCGTCATGGTCGATCGAACGAAACTCACTCGGGCCGTTTGCGCTTGCGCTACCGCCTCATCGGGCACAAGGACTCCACGACGTACTGGTGACAATAGAGCCGCCATCGATGTTCTGGGCCTGGGGCGAGATCGTGGAGATGCTATGGCGTGCTGCCATGGCTCTGGACGACGATGGGACGCATGCATGGGCGGCGTTGACGAGGAGGTTGGTGGTATGGAGGGCGCTGGTCGGAGAAGAGGAAAGCCCGGTTGGAGAATGGGCGCGGCAGGAGGTAGTCGGGCTCGCTCTCGGACATGGCGATTTGCTTCGGGTGCGTCATAGTGCTACTGTTCCAGTGGGTACGCCACCAGAGTTCTTGTCCGGAGTGGCGCTTAGTTGAACTGGGACACACGGAGATCTTTGGGTTCGCACTCTTTCCATGGTACACTCAGCCTCCGTTGATGTGGTCGTCCTAGGGCTAGTATAGTAGGTGCAAAGTCATACTTAGTACGTTTGACACGCTCGATACAGTAATGCGCTCGAAAAAAAGGAAAAAAAAGGGATACTATTACCCATGCATCGTTTTCTATATACAGGGAATGAATAGTCTGCACCGAGTATATGTTTCTCTACTAGGTTGGGCTGTCTTGCCCTCAGTACCAGTGTGACACTGTGACACTGTGGCTCTGTAAGCTCGAAAGTATTGAAGGGGCTGGCAGACGATACAAAGAACTGGAACTCCAGCATTGGGAGATCACTGGTAAGGCCGGGTAGGGTCGTACTCGGCGATGCGTAAAAATGAAACGGCCATCATTTTGTAGCGACCTTATATGTATACACTGTCGGACACGATATCAGATTGGTGACATAATGACACTCTCACGGTGAAAATGTCCCGAATCCACTGCCGCCCACCCAAGTGGGTTCATACTTACTCGCCCCCGCTCCGGATCAGTAATACTGTGAAAACAACTAGTAACTTCTGGGAACCACATAGTGGACATGTGCTGCAGGTATGAATACTGAATTGGTTCCTGTCATGAGACCCTGACTTAGCACCGTACTAACCTAGAGGTCTTGTCACATAACGGCAGAAAGAGACCCTACTCGAAGCTCGGCGAGTTTTGATTGGTTCGATTCGGGCTGGCGGTGCCCTTTCATCGCTCGGATGGCGGGTCTATACGTCACTGACTGTACGGGATGCCACAACTGTCAAAGTCGAGGTTCATCGGAAAATAAGTAATATAAGAGGCACAGGTAAGAAGTTTAGTTCGAATTCCGATTCATCTATCATGTTTCCTGCGGCGCCCTTTTTTGCTACTCTGCTCCTAGCCATCTCTGTTGCGGCATCACCAGTAGAGGTTCGCTCAACGGGTGCTGCTTTGCCCTTCTCAAAGCGCATCAACACGAGCGGGGGCCCTTTCAACCCTGTTCAGCACGACCAAGCTCATTTGGCTGCACTCAAAAAACGTGCTGCTGCTATTCAGAGCGGCCAGTTAAATGCTCGAGACCCTACCTACAGCATTCCCGCCACCGATGTATCGGGCGCAGCATACATGATACCGGTTAAAATTGGCACCCCACCCACCACATGTGCGTTATGCTCTACATCCGGTTTCCCGACGTTTGGTCTCACGTGTGCAGATAATTTGCACGTCGACCTTAGCAGTTCCAACATCTTTGTTGGCGTCAATAAGCCGTATATAAAAACTAGTACCAGCAAGGACACTGGTCTAGCTGTAGTAAGCTTGACTCAGTTGTTCCAGGAAGTAATATTAACGTTCACGTATCTCTCAGGCAATCCCATACAAGTATGGGCTTTTCTTTGGTCAGTTGTGGTCCTCCAATTAGTTAAGAGAAGAATCTAACTGGGTTTATGTAGGAGATGAATGGCTGGACACAGTCAGTCTTAGCTCTGAACTTGTCGTCACCAAACAATCTATTGGCGTCGGGGCTGAGGCAGTCGGTTTCGCTTCTTATATTGATGGCGTTATTGGGTAAGAGGATGTTCATTGCGCACACTATTTCCAACTGTTTTCCAGTCTTGGTCCCACAGACTTGACTTTAGGTACTTTGACCGACCAGCCGGGCGTGATATTCAATACTGTGATCGATAACCTCTACAGTCAAGCGGTAATTTCGCAAGATGTCCTTAGCGTGTCTTTCACCCCCCCCACTAGCGGCAATGACGTGAATGGTGAACTTACTTTTGGTGGCACTGACCCCAGCAAGTACATTGGTGAACTAAACTATGTGTAAGTATTCAACTTGGGGAAATTTAATACTGTCTAATCAAATAACAGTCCCATCTCTCAATACGCTCCTTCGTCAGTATTCTGGGGCTTGGACGGGAATGTCGTCTATGGCAATAAAACACTCGTGTTCGAGGGTCCTGGTCTTGTTGATTCGACCAGCACCATGGTCCTCATCTCCAATGGTGAGTAGTCGTGTGGATTACATTGAGACTACCACTCATCTGTTGCAATAGATGCCCATGAAGCATACATGCAGGCCACCGGTGCTATACAGGACACGGCCACCAATATGCTCAAATTGACTAATGCGCAATATGGCAACCTGCAAGACCTACACATCAACATAGGCACTGTAAGCACGCCTTTGATCTAATCAGATACAAATTTCTCACTTCACTCGAGACAACGTACACATTGATCCCCAACGCTCAAATTTGGCCGCGAGCACTCAATAGCTACATCGGCGGTAGCGAGGGTGCGATCTACTCGGCTGTGGGCCGCACCAGCTATGGTCAGGCCCCGAACCAGGGTATCAACTTCGTCCTCGGCCAAGCGTTCCTCGAGCGCTACTACAGTGTCTTTGACTCCTCGCGCCATCAGATTGGTTTCGCGATGACGAACCACACAAATGCCATTATCAACTAAGATGGGATGCTTGATGCAATATGTATCATATATCACTTTGCAGGTCTGGCTTCATGGACTGTTTTGCGATTGTCTCATTCTCATTTCCCTTCGAGCGACGAAGAAGACCTACCCTGTCTTTATTTGAACATACCCAATTGCACGCTCTTTTTTAAAAATTTCTTTACTCTTTCCAGGGATATGGCTGCCAGTAAGCACTGCTTAGCATTTCGTTCATGGGTCACATTTGTGGTTTGTCATAGAAAAAAGAAGTTTCTTGGTTTAAAGTGTCAGATTAGTGGTGAATGGTGCATTGCTTAGGCTTTTGCATCCGCTGAAGGAAGCTTGTGCACGCCATATCCATTAGAGCAACACTATCGTTTCTGTACCAAAACGCTTTCATGATTCGAAAGTTGGACTGAGAGGGACTCGGGCCAAACTCGCTGCAAATGAACCGACCACTGTCTTGGCTGTTGAAAAGAGTACTCTTAATTGAGATAACTCTTATCGATGTTCATGCTCACTGGTCACACATGACATGATGACTAAGCAAACCTTAGTCTCTATCGTCCAATGATATCGGTCATCCATATCATCCTATGGCGATAAACCCTCTTATCATAGAGATAAGCGCTATTTGTGTCAACCAATAGCTAAACAA
>JBBPSN010000156.1:6990-23779 GCA_038093615.1 Austroboletus olivaceoglutinosus | reverse complement strand
GCCTTGAAAAGCATTGCCCTGGCGAGAGCAAGTTTCATCTTCCAACCTCCAGACAAGCTGCCAATCGCTTGTTTCTGGCGCTCATCGCTAAAACCGACAGAGGCGAGAGTTTCAACGATCTCGGCTTCACCAGCTTGGATACGTTTGTCGGTCAAGATGAATTGCAGGACGGAAGTATCGGCTTCGCTGCCGTCGATATCATGTTCAACGTAAAAAGTACGGACCTCCTCAGGGGAAGGGAAGCCCTCTACCTGACCATTCGTAATGGCCCGCATGAGCGTGGACTTGCCAGTACCGTTCTTTCCACAAAGACCGTAACGATGACCGCGCTTGAGGCGGAGGGTGGCGGTGTTAAGCAGGATCTTGGCACCATAAGCGAGGGAGAATTGGCAATTGCACAAATCTTCGCCTTCCTCCTCATCCTCGGGGGCTTCATCATCCTCATCGTCTGCAGAAGCCGAACGAACAGCCCACTCTCCCGTGACAGAGACAGGGTCAGGGAAAGGAGCAACAAAGGACAAGTGGGGAGCAAGAGATTCCCATTCCGAAATATCGAAGTTCTTGGTATTCACCATGTTCGCGGCCAAGCGCGACACATAAATAATAGTAGGATCTGCGGACTGGGGAGCGCTTGCGCCTAGTTTCTTATAGACAGCGCCAAGGGATGCAGTCAACTGGGTGGACTCGACTGTCTTCAGAGGAGGAAGATCGGTTCCGTCGCCCTCAGGGACCTGACCGACTTGGCGAAGGGTCGCAATTGCCTTGCCGACGACGCCACGTGCTTCAGGGTCACCAATCGAGGTCTCGACCTTGATGAGACCTGGAAGAAGCTTGGGAAGGAAGGGGCGAACGGTGATTGGAGAGTCGACCAACTTGGACATATTGTCCACAATGCTAAACATGTACCGATCAATTTTGATGCAATGATAGAAGCATATAATAACTTACACTGCTACTTTGCGCTTCGTTGCAGTGAGCTTCTCGTTGAGACCACGTGAAAGAAGAGGAACCATAAGAGACAGCGTAGCGGAATCTACTTCCGAAACGAATGTAGTGGCCGAGAGGAGTTGGACAGTGTTCGTGACCTCCTCGACTGGGTTAATGAGTGCCTTGATGAGGGCCGGAATAAAGCGTTCAATGTCCTTGTTGGAAATCAAAGCACAGGCCTTCTCAAGCGAATCGCGGGCCGCTTTCTTCACGTCGGCCTTGGTGTCCCAGATGGCATCAGAGAGGACAGGGACAATGTCAGGCATCAGGCGAGCGGTCTGAAGTGGAGCGCTGGCTACAAGTTGGTTCAGGACGACGAGAGCGCCGGTCTTGACCTGCCATTTTCCGGCCGTTTTGATCTGGTGAAGGAGATCGGGGAGAAGAAGGCTAGCGGCCCAGGGATTCATGGTGGCAACGAATTCCCTGACAGCTTCCACGGCGGCATTGCGGGCAGCGGGCATCTTGTCAGCAAAGCCTTCGATAAGAGCAGCATAGAGGCCCGAGCTGACGAAAATAGGCTCGAGGGCCTTTGTGGCGCCAGCCTTGGCGAGCACAACGACAGCATGGGCTGCCCCCTCACGAGCAGCCGGAGATTTCTTGTCGGCAAGGGCCTTGAGTGTTGCTTCGGTGAAACCGACTGAGCTGATAGCAGCAAGACCGTTATTTTGAGCAACAGAGGCGAGGGCCTTTGCAGCGGCATCACGGGAAGCTTTGTCCGCGATGAAAAGGGCAGTAACGTCGACTTGGCCATCGACAACGCCCTTGAGAGAGGCAGGGGAAGGAACAGCAGGAGCAGATGCGGTGATAGCAGGCATTTCTACAATCTAGAAGATGTGAGAGTGGCATAGCAGCTATGCAAGATGGAAATACCTATGAACGGTGCCGGGATAAACGTAAAAATTTCAATGTTCTAAAATGCAAGACAGGGAACGCTGTATTACGCTCTATAGTCTATAATTCCTACAAAATGACGATCAGGAGACGAGAACGGGGGAGAGGAGCCTAGAGACGAACCTCTACAAGAAAAAAAAAAGAGGAGAAAAGTGAGGGGGGATGGAGAAAAGAGAGCCGTCGATTTGGCGGAAGATATAAGGTACTATTACGTTCGGACTTTGAAAAAGATCGGGTAAAAAAATCGGGGTTGCCGGGACAATTGCGGTGCAAGGCTGGAACACGGCAAGCGGACACAACAGCCTCATGAGGTAAACGTGACCATTGCACGAATGAGATAAAAAAACATCACGGCTCATGTACATCTACTCCTTTTCATCCAACTTGGCGAAGCTCAGCGGTGTGAATGCCTGTCCGAATATACATCAACATGTGTCTCACACGCCGAGAAAACGAGGACGAAGACATACATATCCTCCTCCTTCGTAATGCTTGCTGTTCGCCTCGACCCAGTGGAGACGGAGAGCATGCAAAAATGCCGAAAGACCCTTAATTTGGCAGTATTGATCCCTGGTCAGATATCCAACGCACGTGTACCAGAATACACACCTCCATGAGACACAATACAGCCACAGTCAGCCCGAACCACACCCCAGCTGCCAACGCGATAGCGATGAGGCCAGATATCCCCTCCATCCCCAGGGCGCCCTCCAGCGTCATGCTCCACAAAACCTCGGATAACTGAGCATGGGCCAAGGAGAGTGCCCACAACCGGAGGTACGAAGCCGTATGCGAGATGCAACCGAGGCAGAATTCAATAGTGTGGATGATCTGATGAATGACAACCTCGCTGAAATCGTGTTCCTCCTGATAACATCAATCAGTCAAAACAGCGCCTCGAGGAACAAATCGCTCACATGCTTCTCTTCCATTTCCTCAACGATGACCCGTCCATCACCTTCTTCCTCAATTTCCATTGCCTCGTCGGAGCTCTCGCGACCGCTGTGATGCCCAATCCCCATATACCCTTGACCCTGGATTTTTTGCATGTCTTTCCAGAGGAAGTACGGTTTCATGCATAGCATCCAAGGAACACAGACGGCAGCAAGTAAAAGCAAGATGACTTGCACGAATCCTTGTCCGGGATATAATTGACTTTTCGGGTCGACCGTTCCAGGGGATAAGAATATCCCAATCAGCATGTTTAACAACGACGGGGGCTCCGTCGGTGCTTTTTCCCAATTGATTGTCCACTTGTAGAGGATGCAGACGACTAGGTAGCCAAAAATCGACTGGAGGAAGATCATTTGAGGAATGAAATTGGCGTAGATGTCCAATGGACGCTTGAACTTGATGTGATTCGGAAGTTGCAGGCACAATGCAAATGTCATCTGAAATCGTGTCCAATCTAGGCTGCACGATGAAACCAGCGGAGTACTTACGTGGATCACGCCGATAATAATCGCCATTTTCATCTTGTATGAGTTTGTAAACACCAGACCATTATCAGCACCATGCCAGGCTGGATCCAAGCCGAAAGGATAAATGCGTCCGTTCTCGGCACCGCGAACAATAGTCCCATTGCTTTCCGGGAAGTCCCACCCAGAGTGCCAAATGTGAAGAGACTTGGAGAATATGTCATTGTACATGAGGCCGGTGTAAACCGAGAACAGCCCCATCAAAAGAATGATATATCGCCCACTAAATGCATGTTAGCACGTCCAGCCCGCTGTTTCATTGTGACTTACAAGAAGAACAGCGCGGTGATCTGACGCGGAAAAGTAAGTCAAGATCAGTTTTTGAAAGATATCACCCACCTCGTCGAGATCGCTCTTGGCCCACTTCCTCTCGTTCACAATCATATACAGGGCGGCAAAAAGGATGATAAAACCATGTCCGATATCACCAAACATCACGGCGAACAGGAATGGGAAAGTGATGATGGCAAATAAGCCTGGGTTGACTTCTTGATAGGTCGCAATCCCATAACTATCCATGATGCTCTGGAATCCTTCTGTAAATTTGTTTGTTCTGTTGAAAGTGGGCGGTGTCTTGTTGGTACGGAGTTCATGTAAGATTGGCACTACGCCAGTTCCAGATTCCTCCTAGAAAGCCAATTAACTGACGACCGTAAAATGTCATGGAAAACGACATACCGTAGCATGCTCAAGAGCAACTTGTATCCTGCCAATATCTCTTGTTGGGCACCATCCTTCAGCTACTAAGGTCTTTCTCCGCACGTCATAGTTGAAGAGATTCATTGTCTCATAGATGACCTTTTCTTTCCGGACGACATCTTGCCACCGCGCGAGCTTCTCCCCAATTGTCAACAGCTCGCTCCGCCTATTGACTCCGGTGCTATAGAGAATAGTTTGGAGATCTTCTAAGCGAGCTGTAACCTCACGAAGGGAATCAGAACGCTTGTCGACATTAGCATCGATGGGATACAGAGTAGCACCCATTGACTCGGAAACCTTGCGAATCTTTGCGAGTAGCGCATCACCATGTGCAAAAATGATGAACACATTTTTGCGCGTCTCAGAGCCAGTCGCAGGATCAACGAACGGTTCCGCAATGTCTGTGTGGTTCATATAGAGGTTGCCCCTCAACACACGCCAGAGGACGCGCTCAAACGTTGGGATACGGGCTCTATCGATAGTTCCCGCGACGAACCTGAAGCAAAAATTTAGCACAAACAAATGCAAGGAGAGACGGACGTACTCCAAATCAAACTGAACTGTCGACGCATATTGGTTTTCGCGATCATCATGTTGAAGAAGAGGGGCTGAACTATCATCAAAGGACGTCCTGATATCCGTCTGCTGCGTCTCGGCCTTGACAGCAAGTCAGTACAATGTAAATTACCGCCCAGGGGACGTGCCTTGTCAAAAAAGCCTGCTGTCTCTCTCAAGACATGACGCGCCTCTACGAGCTCTCTAGTGCGCTCACTGAGCACCTTGTAATTCTCGTTCATCCGCAAAAGCCTGGTCTCGTTCTCTGCTAGTGTGACGTCGAGCTCGTCGATGTTGTGTGCTGCGCTCGGCCCTACAGTCACCAATGGCGCCGAGTCGTAAAGAGGGCGAATCGGAATCACGTCCTTTTCCTTCTCGATTTGAGAAACAAAGAAACGAACGCGACGGGCCATATCCTCGAATCTCCTAATTTCACCGATAAAGGAACGCTGGAAAGGATTGACAGTTGGGTTCAACTAACAAGAAGAGTTCGTGAACGGGTATCAAAATGCAGCATGACGGCACGAACATCCTTGAACTGAACGTTTCCAAGTTCTCCAAGTTCAGCAACTGTATCATGCGCTACCTCGGTTGGTATGTAAAGTTGCACCAAGCTCATCTGTTCCGAGCCTATATTGACTAGTTAGCACCAGAAAATACGCTGAATACCTGAACCGTACGGAACAACGAAGGATACTCGTCCCCCATGGTCGTGTATCACGGTGCAAGCGAATTGTACGATGAAAAGGATGAAAGTGACTTGTCACTGCAATGTCAGTAGGAACCAAGTTGTTTGATTCTATTTGGCACATTCGCACGTGTCACTCCAAGGGATATCTGGTATTCGAAGAGGGTACACTAGTGTACAAAACGCTGCGCCCTACATATGGGAAATAGAAGAATTCAGTGGTTTTGTCCTGCAAGTCATGGCATGCTGAGTTCTGGGGAATAATGAAATGCAATAAGTGCAAGAAAAAAATCATGGAAACAACCGCTAACAACCATTCGCGATGGAGCAAAGGATCGCCAGCAGTTCATCCCAAGAATCCTGGGTGCCGGTAGCCTTCGAAACGGGCGGCCCTGCTTCAAGGTTTGGTTAAAACCGTTTCACCGTCGAGATCAACCTCTTCCACTTCCTCGGCAGCAACGACCGGGGGGATATAGTCTTCTTCTAACTTTTGATGTGCGATAGATGCAAAGCCTTCTTCTGTCTCGTCCGTAACCTTATGGATTGTCTGGTCAGCAGGAGGTTCGGTGTATATGTCCATCCGCTCCTCGGCTGCCTTCCGACAATCACATAATCGGGCAAGGCTCATCTCGTGGTTTGGGTCACCCAAGATAGCACGTGCACGTTCAGCAGCAAGACCTTTCGACAAGGAAAGATTGCTTGCTGTTGTCGGACCTGCGACGACGACCTCGTGAACAATAACTGAAACGCTATCGTTTCGTCTGAGCTCAGCATTACTCTGGCTTTTTCTGCAAGGAGTTGTAAGCCCTTGTCAACGAATGACTATGAGGTACTTGCTGAAATGCTATTCTCTTGCATCCTTCCGTAGCCGCCCAAACCATCAACTCTGATACCGGATCTCTCGGAAGGCTGGTGGTTAGTATGTCCAACACGTCACTCATCACCTCTTCGACAGCTGAAGCAGTCTTCTCAAAGTCGTATGCACTGTCTACAAGAACCGCGCCAACAAGGCTCTCCAGCACGTCGCTCAGTGCTTTAGGAGGATCGTATTTCCATCCCTTCAGGATTGCGTCTTCGGGGGAGAGGATCTCGAGGAGAGGTACATGTCGGGCAATTGCAGTGCTAAGCTCGATATTGTTGATGAGTAAATGCTTGTGTAGCGCAAGACGGTTGACAGCGACGGATGCAAGAGTAGGTCCGCAGACGGCACGAGAACGAGCAGCAGAAAGCTGACCGGATGTGGCATCTGGAAACTTTTCGAAAAGATGGCGCATTATGACTAGGTCAATCACAGCTAAATTCCCAGTGAGCATCGAGAACGAACTACTCCAGCAAGGCCAGCCTTACCATCTCCGAGAAATTCCAGACGCTGATACGATGATCCTCCAGACGTAGTAAACGATGGATGTGTGATTGCCTCGACAAGTAATTCGCCACGATGGAATTCATACCCCATCAAAGCTTGCAGGTCCGCAAAAATTGGCGGTATGTGGGACGGCTCTGGTGGTCGAGAGTAGCGGAGAGACCAAGGAAGAGGACCCCCCATCGACAATCCCAACGCGTCACCAGTCCGTAATGCCATATCAATACCGCCAGTCAAGAACGCAGCTCCCAAGGTCGCCTCCATGCAATCCTGTAAGCTTCGACGTGGATACTCTCTGCGTACCGTGTGCCTTGCTTGTGTCAGGCAATCTACGACATCCGAATCTTCACGTATTGTGTACCTCCATGCATGTAGACTTTGAGCCTCAGCAGTGAGAAACCGCTCGAGACCAATATCTTTGGCACGCGCCAATAAAGTGCGATTCGATATGCTGCTCTGACGCAGTTGAGAGAGCTGTCCTTCATGTCGATGGGGGAACTTATTCATGATGTGGACCGTGCAAGTTAGCTTGAGTACAGAGTCTCCCAATGTCTCTAAACGTTGGTTATTCCACGTCGCGTTTGTGGTGGGAAGAGTAGATCCCTCGATGAGAAGGTCATCGTCGATCGGAGGCAATCCAAGTTGTAGACGCTCTTCTCTCGCCCGATAAACGTCCGTCGCGCGCCTACAAACTCGAGGAAGGAATAGGAAGGCGCGGTAGACTGGCCGAGAGAAGTGGGTAACCCTGCAAGCACCCTGCGGGGCAATTGACCCGGCAGGCGCGATGCGAAGTTTGTATTTGTCAACGCTAGTATGTCTGGATGTCGGTCGATAAAGACCAGAAGGAATCCGAGGAAGGCTGTGGCTTTCAACGAGCGGACAATCAGTCGGGACGAAAGCTTCGCGGTTTTTCCTGGACCATTTTTGTACGTAATATTCATAGTATGTCGGACAATGTGCCTCGCGAGAACCGGGGGGCGGTACAGAAAGCGCTGTGAGATCGTATCTTATGTTGTGAAGAATCTGGGCACGGCCGTAGAGATTACAGTTCATAAACATTCTTGAACCATAGTCTTTTTCGGTGATTCCATCCCAGTTATATGTCCCATGCGGTTCGTTAACAACGCGTTTCACAGCCTCGAAATCGATGCAGTTGTGCTCCGTGAGGGGCACAAGGAAACAAGTGATAGGAAGCGGGATTGGGCGTCCGGTGATACAAAACCAGATGCCCGTTTTGGTGTATTCTTCAAGCATGCGAAGGGTTTCCCACTCCTCCTCCGGGGGAAATATTAACTCATCCGTACAGCGCATGGTTATCACGCAACCTTCGCCGCAGAGCTCAAGTGCAGGTAACTCTGTGCCAGTGACGAGCCCAGCAGAGTCTTCTCCATCAATTGAGATGACATGCATGCGCAGCCTTGGGCCCAGAGTCCACGGGTCCTGCACAAGGACGCTCATGATATCAGGGATTCCGGATGTATCAGGAAGCTTGCGACCATCGGCATCATAATCACTTTTTCCCTTGGAGCCCGTAGAGGGAAGGAGATAATCGTCGAAGACGTTGAGATTGTGGAGAGTTTTGACCGCCACGAATGCAACTGCCCGCTTCGCTTCGCGCTTTGAATTCCGTGTAGGGCCTCGATATATGAGGTGATCAACCGGAAGCGGGAGGCTTGATGGGAGTTCTAGAATAGAAGCGTAGTCGCCGCTGTACTTTGGCATCGGGGGAGGGGTGTAGGTGTCATGTGGGATTAGGGAACACAGGTAGTTGATCAGCCCGATAGCAGAGCCATATGTGAGCACTGCCCCAGTAGAAGGAACGATGTATCGTTCACGCGCAGCGAGATCTTCTGGATCGTCTTCTTCTAACTCACCCTCCTCGGAGTCTGATGACGACTCTGGTGAAGCAGGACGAGTGGGATTTTCTCGAGCTTGGTAAACCTTCTTGAGTTCGGGTTCAATTTCCTGGAAAGTCTTGTAACGGTCGAGATGTGACGTGTGGCCGACCTGAGCCATGATAACGAAGGTAGAGGACTTAGTTCGGGCCCGTCCTCTGGATTGGACGTATCCGACCATATGATGGAGCGGATCAAAGCGTATGACTAGGTCACAGGCCTGCCGATTCCAATGTTAATGTGTTTCCCAAGACGATATAGGAAAACATACCGGAAAATCCAAACCTTCCTCGGCGACAGACGTGGCAACGACTGAACAGAGCATATGATTGACGCGGTAAGAAAAGTACAGAGAAAAAACCTACGCAGATTCAGACCGCCTTCCTCATACGATTTGCGGAACGATTTAACTGTATCTTGTTGTCTTGCCAGTCCCATGCCTTTCACGTTCACCGATGCTAAACTCGCACTGGAGCCTCCTTTATTGCGTGTGCCATGTCCACCGCCATGTCCAACAAGCTCTGCACACCGAATGCGACCTCTAAGTTCGGGGATCTTGGAGAGTATTTTGGCAAGGCAAGAAGCAACCTGACGTTGCTCTACGAAGACAATGCCGTGGAATGTCGGGGAGTGGTACGCAAGGAGAACTTCGCTGAGAGCCTTGACCTTGGGAGTACACCAAGCGAGTGGGACGGTAACTGGTACGGCGGGCGGGGATATAGAAGAGTCATCAAAAAAGGATTTGAAATCAGAAAGGATGGAATCAATCTGCTCAAGGGCAACAGGAATGGATGGCGTGCTTCGACAAATGGGAGAGTCATCGATGTCCATGCCGTTTTCTTCAACGTCGAAGGGATTTATAACGGGAACATCGGGGCCCTGGAATTCCAGAAGCAGCTGATTGACTCGGGTACGGACCTCGTGATATATAAAGAGGTCTGCGGGGTATGGACCGAGGCTGTTGCGGGTGACATGGTACTTCATATTTAACTTGTCCCATGATATGTCAACATTGTCGGGCTGGAAGAGCAAGAGAGTATCCCACAGACTTGGGTTTAGATAGAGATAGTTGTCAGGGGGAGGAAAGTATTCCTTAACCATCTGTAGCAAGTATATAGGTGACGAAGGGTAAAAAGGGATGTAATACGCACTTCTACAGGTCTTGGCGAGTTTTCGAGCAGCTCGGAGAGGTGTTCACGTACAGCGATAACGGTGGCATCCAGGTTCCTTTCTAGAGTCAACAAAGACCCTTCCGCGTCTTTGGGATTCCAGATAGGTGAAGCCGTCATGCCAAATACCTTTGGGCGTACGGTGGGATGAGCTTGAAAGTATTCGCGCATTATGCCATTGTAAGCGTGGTTCTTGCGCGTGTGATGGCATTCATCGAAGATGATTAGCGAGACCTATGTGCACAGGTTAGCGGAGGGGAGGATGAAAATGGAGAAAAAGGCTCACTTTGTCGATGCTCCAATGCGAATGGGTGAGGATATTGAGAAATATCTGTGCTGTGGGCATCGCGGGGATCAATTCCTTGATCTCGGGTGAGTGATGTAGCCTCACCGGTCATGACGACCACATCGGCTTTCTCGAACGAGCTCTTCCAATTTACCCTATCGGAGAGCTCCAAATCGAGGCTACCATGGAACTTGCGTACCCTGAGGGGAGTCTGAGAGGCGATGAATTCTGCCTGTTGTTCGACGAGGGCAACCTTTGGGACGAGAAACACGACGACTTTGCCGATAGCGCTTGGCTGTAAAACGACCCATTTGATGAGAAGAATGCTGATGAGGGTTTTTCCACTGCCGGTGTCGAGGGCGGCGATGACGTTGTGCTCTTGGGCGCGGCGGAATATTTCCTCCTGGTACTTGCGGGGGAGGATTGATTCATTGACAGTGACGGAGTGACCGCGTGTGGTCGTCGCAGCGGCAACTTCGACGGTGGTGGTCACTGTCATGAAGCAGGGCAAGTCCGGTCGGAGAAATCAGTACATCTCTGACTCGGAGCTGGTTGACGTCGGAGGACATAAAAGTCCGCGTCGATGCCGAATACAGCCTTCCTAATCTAGCACCATCATGGAGGACACTGAATTGTGAGCCCGCCCAGAGTCTCCCCGTCCCCTACCCCGCTCACCGTCCACAGCAACGACGCCCTTCGCAAGCACGGCATCCTCCCGCCCCTCCAGCAGTCCCCGCCTACCCCCTCGCCCCCGCCGTCCCCGACCCTACACGATACCCTCCTCGACCTCACCCCAGACGAGCTTCGCGAGCTCGGCGAGGACGTCACCGACGACGACCTCCAGCGATCCGTGGACGCTTTCCGCCGCCAACGTCTCGCCGAGCAACGCAACGCAGCAAAGTGCGCCCGCTTTGGCAGAGTATATCCCATCGGCAGAGACGATTACACACGGGAGGTCACGGAGGCGAGCAAGGTCAGCGGAGACGACGATACAGACGAAAAGGGAACCGGCGTGGTGTGCTTCCTCTACAAAGACGGGTGAGGATCTCCTTGCACGCGCCATGCCATTTCTTCACCCGCGCCGCAGCACCCCGTCGAGCGACCGCGCATTTGGTCACGTCCGGGATCTGGCCGCCCGATATCCGCGAACAAAATTCGTGTCCATCGTCGGAAGCAAATGCATAGCAGATCTACCCGATAGCCGCATACCAATGCTCATCGTGTACCGCAAGGGCGGAATTATAAATCAGCTCGTGGCTTGGGGCGCCGACCGTGAAAGGCGCCTTCAAGGTGTGACAGTTCTTCCAGTATCTTTGTCCCCACTCACCTGTCCGGGAAGAACTCGAGGCCATCCTGACGCTATGTGGCGCCCTGGACCCCCCTGATCATCCTTTCCCAAGTGGTCAGGACCGCCACGATCAGAACGGTAGTTTCGATGAGGACGATGATGCCGACGCATCTTCTCGTATGCGATCTGCAGCGACAAGGACGAATGCACATGCCCCGAAGAACATCCGCGGACCACCAGGAAAGGATGATTCAGATTCAGATTTTGAGTTTGATATGTAGAATTTAATGGACACTCGTGGATCGTGTGTTATCTCTTCATACTGGCCCATGAATTTCTGCCAAGGGTATACGAATCTACAGCACACTACTCGGCATTGAAAGGAGGCAGGGTCTGCTGTCTTCCCTTGACTGGCCAGACTTCCGTCATAGTCTTAGCCTCCCATACCCTTCCGCCCCGCACGACAAACTTGATCTCCCTTGTCTGGCGGATATCATCAGAAATCAGATCAAAACCCCCAGGGAAAATAACGAGGTCAGCGAGTTTGTCCACCGACACCGTGCCGAGCGATTTCTCGAGACCAAGCGTCGTCGCTGCGTCAGAAGTAGCGGCGCGAATGACCTACATGACAGTACATTTGTGATGAGTACTGTGGTCAACATGAAAAAGAGTCAAAGGCTGAGATTGACCTCGTAATTGCTCAACCCCCCTGCCTTGGCAAATGCCATCTCTTGATGATACATCAATCCTAGTGGGGGTTCTCCGTGTGCTCCAATATGAGCAGACAGTCCGCGATGAACCATTCTGGCGATCGACGAAGAGGTGTTAAAAACCGCCATTGCTAAGAAGGGCATGTTAGCTCCAACGTACGAAGAAATTGAAGACAACGAACAGTTTAGGGGCCGGCTCGTGGTCTCAGACAAGCCCTCTAGAATATCGTGCCTCGTGAAGCGTCTGAGTCTGCATTACGTATCGTGTTCAGATATGCCCATGATCGACAATACTGTGCAAGTGCATACTTTGGATCATTGGGGATATCTTCGGCCGCCCAAAGCAACTGTTCTCCCATCGGTCCTCCATAATTGACTATATGCGTTGGGGTCGATCCAGTTCCACTCAACGAATAAAGTGTGAGGATATCGTCGTAGAGCACCGATACGGGAATGTTGTGCTCAACAGTCGTCATACCTGGATACGGCACATCAGAATCACACCTTGTAGCCTGGACGATTGCTTACCGTCTACGATGTATGTTTGGTCCCAATCAAAATTCATGCCCTAAGGATTTAAATCATTAATCATACTGTCCAATCCCTCAGAGCCGTTACGCACACCCTCGGGCACACAGGCCATGTTCATCTTTCTTGCCTGTAGCAACAAGCGTTGCCTAGACGCCCTCGCTGGTAAATTGTAGTTCTTATAAGACCAGCTCGCCGGCCCACCCTCGGCTTTGATACGAGTGAGTGCTTCCTTTGCTTCTTGAGTGGTAGCAATGTCAAGATGGTAAGAGTAGTCGGAAGCGCCATAGATAATTTGACCGGTATGGAAAATCCGGGGGCCAACCATGAGACCACTCTCGACGCGAGCACGCTCAACAAAACCGAGCGAGTTATGCAAGCTCGGGCTGGAAGAAGGAATTAGGGAGCGTTCTGTACAATCTCAACTACCCAACATACTTGTGCATCGTGGTGATCCCATATGCAAGGAAGGTTTCCATCTCCCAAGAAGTGGCGGGGTATTTGACATCCGTTCCACTCCAGTGGGCGTGTGCGTCAATGAATCCCGGAATGATGTATCCTGGTAAAGTTTGACTCGTAAGGGCTACTTATCATCAGAGTTACATCCACGTACAACTCACCTCCATCTGTCTGAATGATCAAAGCCTCATCTGGAACAGGTACTTCCTCATCCTTGCCTACTGCGTCGATGAGGCCACCTCGGAAAACAACTGTCCCGCCACTGATCACATCCCGGTGAACATCACCGTGCTCCATGGTAAGGATTGTAGCATTCACAAACGCAACAGTATCCACACCGAAAGATGCACGAGCTTCACGACGGAGTCTCGTAACCTCGGATTCGTATCGCACGTCCACCTCAGTGACATCCAGCAGGCGAGTCACACAGTCAAATCCAAACGTCTGGGTATCCTCTTGGATGGCCTGCGAGCATTGCGCAAGTCGAGAAATGGGTAGCGTATGCAGGAAAGGGCCTGGTCGCAATAAGCTCAGAATCGCCGCAAAAGCATGCGTCCACGAATCTTACCGAGGAACCACCCAAAGACACTTCCATCACCGCTCACCACTAGATCATGCCCACCATCCAGGCTAAGTCTTGCTAAGCCCGCCGGGGCCTTGCCTGGCTTACTCCACAGATCCGTGGAAGGAGTTACCCCAGAGGCATAGTAGACTTGCTGGAAGTTAACGAATGCGGCACCATGAGTAGCGTTTGAAAACACCAATTCGCCGGTCGAATGACCATTCGCGAGAGTTTCTTCGGCGTAGCGTCCGAGTTCATCAGCACCGCGAGATAGGTCCACAGCAAAAACTCGATCGGATTGGTGGACTAGCAATTTGCCAGAGGAGATAAAATTTAGCTTCAACGCCTCGTCGGAAGAATCGATAGTAGTACGGATCTTCCGAACGTTCGTCACAGGAATCGAGCGAGATGACGTAGATTCCGTGGGTAGAGTAACCTCGCCAATCCAGAGACCAGGTTGAGCGGTAGCAACGACATTGCCAGTGAGGAGGTCCCCACTTGTCTTGATGAAAGCAATTGTATGAGCCGCACCCTCGCCACCCGATATAATGGGGCTAAAGTATCGCCCCATCGGGAGACCAGACAGCTCGTAAACGTTGCCGGTCGATAGATCAGCAATCTCAAACGAGGAAAAATATGTATCCGACCATCGTCCATGAATGATTAGGTTGCTGTCCCCACCAACGAAAGAAGGCGAGTAATATGCTGCTCCTGTATGCGCAACGGGAACACGCTGTGCGACGGATGTCGATCTCAGCGCCTGAACATAGGTGACACCAGCAGCTTGGAATGCCGCATGCGTCCCGGTCTCATCAAGGGCTAGTTGGGTGAACGCATGGAGTCGTTGTCCATCCTTTTCGAGCTCTCTGACATCTGTGGTTGCTTTCAGGGTCTCCGCAAGTTTGATCTCGATGTGGGCATGGAAGCCGACAGGCTGAGGTGTACCACCCGAGACGCGTTCCCCGAATGCGTTCAAGGCAAGTGGAATGTAGTAAATCTGACCAGTGGCCCAGATAAGAACAGCCTCATCAACAGGGTCGAATGCAAAAGAAGGATAAGTGCCCATTGGTGCATATATAGTGGAAAGATCGTAGGTCAACCCATGCCAGATGTAGTGCAATGTGCCGGTTGCCAGATCCCTAAGGCACCAATAAGACAAGGTTCAATTCTCGAACGTACACAGGACGTACTTGAGCACGAGCGCTTCTTTGTCGCGAACGCGACGAACGAAAGCGAGGGTACGTCCATCACGAGACAACGTAGGTCGGCTAGCGCCTCCAGGAAAGGCATCAACGAGAACTTCCTCTTCCCCAAGAGTCAGGTTTCGCGCAAAGATGGAATAGATGCCCTTGTGAACGTCTGTAGCGACGAGTTGATCAAGAACGAGAAAGAGAGGTAGCTATCTATGATACCTTTGGAGTACGTGAAAGAGCCACCGACATCCTTGACATTTCCCGAATATACAAGCGTATCATTGCTTAACCAGGAAAACTGCTCATGACCGATTTGTTGTTCAATGTAATCGGCCTTGGTCCATCCTAGAGGCAGCACTTTGGAAACGAGACGCCTTCCGGAGTTTACTTTCACTGGGCGCTGCTTGAGATCATGAAGGGTTGGAACATCATACTCCCATCCTTCGCCCGCACCGAGGGAACGTTCAGAGAAGTACCATTTCGTAGCAACGATCCTAGTGCCCGAAGGGTGCCAACGTGCGTCGGAGACCCAATTATAGGTCTCGTTAGTGATGCGAACAGCTGTGTCAGGCTGGTCAGCTCCACTCCCATGATAATTACCCAAACACAAACCTGCTAGTCTGCCTTCTTGCGAGAGCCGCCTTAATCTCCGCTCCTCGGTCTCTCTAATGCCTTGTAAAAGCAAATTAGCGTCACGGTCCCTCTGGGCGATGGCCTCTGCGGTCATTACGGGGGGTGACCGAACGTCCATTTCGGAACATCCACAAGAAGCCCATGGCATAACCCAGATATTATCGACTCCGAGCCCCGCGTCACTCCTAAAGGCTAGACGATCGCCTTGCGGAGAAAAGCTGGGGTCGGCATCGTGTGGTACGCCTGTGAGCACCGGGACAGCCTTGGTTTTAATTGCGGCGGCCAAGTTTGCCTCGGAATAAGAATATGCCGGAAGACAGTATATATCGCCCGCCATATCAAATACAATATCGCCAGATATTGGGTGAACGTCAAGGCGAAGCCAGGTACCTTGGTCGACGTCGTACTCGAGGGTGCGCGGGTAAGGGAAGTCGGTGGAGATATCCCAAGGGCCCTGTAGTCGCAGAGGGAAGACGTCGTCCTTGAATTCGGAGGCTGGATCATTGTTATATACACCAAACGTCGCGTTTGAGCTCGATGGAACGGTGGTCACCAAGTTCCGGGACAACAAGTAGTACGCGAGGTAGATGGTGGGGATAAAGTACTTCAATACCGTGATCAAGTATGAGGTACGTGGTCTTGAAGCATGACGACGGTTAGTAGTGGGATTCGCAGTTAAAGGCAGTTCGCCCTTTTCCAAGGGAGAAAGCTGCTTGATGTTCAAAGACATGCAGGCAAGACTGGAGAGAGCGTGTGATTGCAAGTTCAACTGTTTGTAACGTAACCACCAGCGATTAGGGGTCAATGGGTTTGTTCTAACACCATTTCCGAGCTTCTGAGACACAACGGCCCGGGCTCGTTTGCGAAGATGTCTGGAGTCAAAAGCTGTCGTAGTACCTGTGCGGACCGCCAAAACACAGGTTTCATCAAGTTATGGGCTACCTCAACGGGAATGCCACGAGTCGGAGACCCGCAAGTGCCCTCAAAATCCCCTGGCCAAGACACGCAGGATATTTTCGACTGGAGAGTAACAATACCATGTTGCGTAGAATTGTGAGCACATACAAACCAAGAAATAAAATACGGATCAAAATAATTACGAAGCACTTTCTTCAGCATGTTGTTCGCCTGCCAGAGGGTTTTCCTCGCCTTCTTTTACCTCTTCGCCAGGGGATCCCTCGGGTTTGGGTTCACCTGCTTCGCCGGTCGCCTCTTCAGCGGCATGCTCCCCCGCACCCTCATGTTCTTCCCCCTCTTTCACATCTTTGCTACCGATTACAGTGGCGTTGATTCTGCGCTGGCTCGTGAGGACACGATGGCAGCATGTGAATGGGAACACGTACGTCAACGTAACATGGACCTTCTCCCCCTCTCCCTCCCCTTCGGCATGGGGCAGTTCCACCCC
>JBBPSN010000155.1:9790-21874 GCA_038093615.1 Austroboletus olivaceoglutinosus | reverse complement strand
ACAGTCTCAGGAAATCACCCTGAGAATTTTTTGTCAACCCAAGGCTGGGCGCTGTGGATATATTGCATGATTGTGGTTGTGATTATCAAAAAGAAGGAAAGAAGAGTCTAGTAGATGCGCTCAACCAACGCTCCCTCTAATCACCACCTCTTCGCGCTCACAACCCGAAATGCGAGACGGAGCGCCGGTGGAGCGGGAGCGGGAAAGGACACCAGACGGATCCTATGGCAGAAGAGGACGACCTACGAGCCGACGCTATATGGCCTACGCTAGGACCTCTACCACCGCCTGCCTCATGGCCTCCTGCCTGCCTGCACCACCCGACCCCCTGCTACACTGGCAAGGAAAAACGGCGAATAACGATGGGCTTTTCATGAAAAGACGACTGAGGACCCTGTTGCCATGCAACGTCCTCTTGGCTCGGAAACGTGACGCCCGGAGCGGTACTTCCGATATCACCACCTCTATTTATGTTCACGGTTCTTAGTGTGACGCCAACCCGTGGACCCTCTGAAATCGACTGCGTGAAACGATGTGTAATTTCGGTGGTACCTCGATCATATGAAGCGTGCGGGACGAGTCTAAACAGGAGTGTCGCTCGATCGTTGGTAAGAGTGCTGGTGCAAGCTTAAGGGCCATGCTGAATTCGTTGAGACGCGTGAACAGAAAGGCGACCGAGTCGACGCTAAAGTGGAGCGAGCGAAGCGAACGGATAAGGGAGGCATGCACACACAGCGTGTTACTTATTCAAGTGGCGATACTGCGCAAGTCGATACGAATGACCATGTGAAAGAGCCGAACAGCCAGGAAAGAAAATGAACGACTGGTTGTGAAATATGGGGTGACGTGCACGAGAGCCTTGGTCATGAATGTCGTTATTCGAGCAACCTGTCAGTGTCACTGCCAATGGTGACGCTGTTACCGATCTTCGAGGACGGCGTATACTATTCCAAGGAGAGAACATGGCAACCGGGAAAATGTATGCCAGCTTTCTAGAGACGGAGCTCGCTCATGCCAGTGTACGAGTTTGGCGAGTGCGGACGTCAATCCGTGCACTCTCAGCTTACGTGCCTTGTGGAACTGACCTCGGGTAGTCGTGCAAACTGCAAAGGGCATACAGTGGGCCTCGGCAAGTCAAGTAGAGGTGCGTACCAGCCCATTCGTTCATCGTTCACGAGACCACGTTGAAATTACGATCGCGCCAGGTCCCGTGTTTCACGCTGCGCACGCATCGTCCGCAGCATGCCAAAAACGCTCGTTAAATGTGTTGGGGCAGTGTTGAAAAAAAAAGCCGAAGGAAGTAATCATGGAGTCTGGTGGGCGTGGCAGTAGACCTGAGTCACATATAGCAAGGCATTAGTTCTCAATTCATTGAAAGCGTGCTATACTATATCAGTGTAGGTCTGGGCCTAGTACTTACAGGATAGGATGATGGATAGGGATATTACTGATAGGGACAAAGAACTTCGGTGCCAAGTGGCTGCCCAAAGTATAAGCGTGGGCGTGTTATGGGCGTTGCACAAGTGTAAGTAGGCGTGAGCCTCGATTATGTACTAAAGTAAGTAACGAAGCGGTCACGTTCTCACCAATCCACGCCTCGTCCGAGCGTCGTCTATGGGCATCCGTCATGTGGATCGAATCAATAGCTGGGAAACGCGGCAGTCCGAATATCCCTATCTAGTCTCATTCAGCTGGTGAATACCTCCCAAGCTCCGACATGAAGAGCTTGTGAAGACAGGCGGACTCAGCCATGTCCATGTTCAGCCAGATTCTGATGTTCTCGTCCATTTCTTCGTGTGACCCTTTCAATTTAGGTTTGGTAACGTATCCAACGTCCCCCTCTGCGTTGCTGTGCCGACCCCAACGAGCCTTTGGTACACCTTTTAGGAAGCCATGACTCAAGGCGCTCTGTTAGACCGCCTTGCCAGATCTGTTATAAATATTTAAATCTGCCTCACCGTGCCAGAATACACCTCCCACCATTCTTCACTTCGTTCACTTGTGACACGATGTTTTTGGTTCCTCTGGAAGGACCTGTTGGTGTCGGCGCCTTGATTGATGCCGTCTTGTTAGGCTGCGCAATCGTCCAGTCGGTGGTGTACTACATGAAATCCAGGGGCGATGCGTGGGTTTTCAAGGTCCTGGTGAGTCTTTTGCTTCTCCGGTAAATAGATCAATTGTTGGTCAAATAGAACTGATGGGAGATCCACAAGGTGTCATTGACTTTGTCAGTCGAATCCCACTCCTGTCTCGTACGATGAGTTTCTGAACACGCGGTCTGCATGCCAGGCTTCTTCTAGTTTCCCACCTCGTTTGTATGACAGTTTGGCTTTGGGCTGGCGCGCAAGTAAGCACTGGAGATACATCCATACCAAATTATGCCGCCATCCTTTTCGGTGTTTCTACCATCCTTGCAGCTACGATCTCGTTTCTCGAACGCGTAAGTCATCGCCCTTGCCACATTTTCTTTCACTGACCGCCACACGACAGTTTTTCTTTTCTCGTTGCATTCTAAAAGTGTCCAACAATCCCGTGTTGGGATTCGTCTTCTTCACGTGTTGTATTTTCTCGTTCACGGCTGCCATGGGCGTAGCGTGTACATTTTTCACGGGAGTCACCGTCAATCTGACGGATCAGCTCCATAGTAGCTGGATATTCCCACTCGTCATCATCTTTGGGCTCGTCTGCGACCTGGCGATTAGCACCGTGACGGCGTTCTATCTAGGACCTCAGATACAGTCCGAAGTAACGGAGTGCGCGAATCTCCTCCTGTGACGTGGACGGGCTAATTATTTGCATAGTACCTTGGGACGTGTCACACGTCTGCTGTTGTTGCTAGCTGGTCAGTATTTTTCTATATAGAGCCCTTGGTCTGAACTCACCCGTCCGTGGTAGAAACGAGCACCGTGACGAGGTGTGTCACCTTTCATCGACGTGGGATTTCTGGGGTATGAATCGACTCTTTTCAACAGTCTTTTTGACGTTGCCGCCGTCCTCGTCGTAAGTGATTCATCTCCCTGTTTGACGACACGTTTCTTGACGCTTCATTAGTATTGGTTGACGAAAACAAACTGTAGGTCTCTATTAATTCGTGTGCAAATCATATATCTCATCCTGCCAGTTGCATGGGTTGGTCTCCTCGTGGTCATGCCCGGAGGTGAGTGCACCGCATCGAAGACAGTACTCGGTCCTGACCACTCCACACCCAGTGTTCGCAAACGCCCTCCTCGCTGCGTCAGTCAACCCTCCCCCGCGTCATATTGCTTCTTGACTGATCCCTTGACATGCACCCTCAGACTCAACGTACGTGGACGTCTCTGTACCGAAATCGAGCATCAACGCGTGCTCGAAATTGGCGAAAAGCTCATCGACAAGCGTGCCACGAGAGTCCGTATTTTCTCCATTTGGTGGATTTGCAGCGTGTATCACTCATGCGTACAACTGACAGCCGCCGATCATGGTCTCAATTTCCCAGCGAGTGGAGAAGCGCACCGAAGGAAACCCGGTCTAAGAGAAAATTATATGAAGATTTGGTACGTTTGGAGCTATCGATACTCTCCAGATCATTCCATGTGATCTTTCTCTGGCTCGTTCAAGAACTGAGCGAGCTACCATGGGATTGACATCCGGGTTTAACTTGGATCAGAACAATGTATTTCGAATTAACATTATTGTGAGGCTCAAATAAGTAGTACGCTTTCGTTTCACAATAAAAAAACCTCAATCATGAGCTGTTAGTGGGGATGTGTGATGGGCTGTCCTCGCAGGAGAAAAGCGTAGGCGCACCTTGTACCCGCTCAAAGGACAATGGTAGTATTGGGACGTTTACCTCAGTGCTTGGGGTCATCATCCCACCTGGGGTTGACCTACTGAAGGCGAGGCGAGGGTGGCGGGCGAATTGCAGATCTTAGGAAGCGGAGATGTGCGACCCTGCACCTTATCTGGCACATCTCTGGTTCCTGCGCTATGAAAGGTGCTGAGCCCTCATTCAGCGGTAGTGGGCCGGTGGCAGCCGGCCGACAGGAAGCAACAGCTGAGTTGCTTGCATGGACATGCCATCCGGCGACAGTCATATGGGATCGGATTTGGTAGCTGTTTACCAAGCTTGCCTCACGCGAGCGAAGAGCTGACAGTGGAGGAGTCAGCGGGGTGGCATACAAGGGGTTCCATGAGGGGGCGGTAGTACGGATAGATTCCTCACTTGCGGCACTCCTCTGCTCTCCTCCTCCGTGCATATACTGGCTGGCCAATCTGGGGGTAGTTCTACCGTTGCCGTAGCGAGCGAGCGACATTAATAACGACGGCACGTCAGGCCGTGCCCAGCGGTCAGTGACCGTGGCTACTATGTCGGAGCCGGCACGCTGGGGACGGTTCCACACATTTGTATGGTCGTCTCAGACTGTGCTCACCTCACATTCCATCGTTGTGTCATATTTTGCAACAGCATGACAGAACAGTCTCGTCAGTCCTTTGAAGACAAGACACTTACCATAAATATAGTATCATGATTTCCTCTTTTAAAGTGGCAATATAAGCACACGCAAAGTTTGAGGCCATGGTAAATAAGGATGAGTACTGTTATGCGTATCCATGTAGCCTGTATGTCGTGGCTATGCTCAGGGAGTGCAGGGATAAAAGGAAGGAGTGTCAATTTAAATAAGTGTAAAATTAAATAAGGTAATACCAGTATGCTCTATTCACGGACAGGTGTCACCTCCTTTTTAGTTAACACATGTAAATCTTGTTCTGCCATAGCAGTCAGAGAAGTAAAAGGATGTCGAGGGAGCAAGAATACTCACGCATCCCCCACACATGATTTCTCAGGTCAAGGAATTCTGTAGGAAAGAAAAGGGGCGGACTCTCAGCAAGGGCCAATGCGACTGGAGGAATCATACCTATATGGAGACCGTCATACAGCTTTTTCGCTTCTGCACGCACCCGAGACAGGTCGTCTTTGCTCGCGGAGCTCTGGGAGAGTGCTTTCAAGTCCTTTTCTACCGCTTCGATGCGCCGCACGTGTGCGGTGACCTATGGGAGACGCAAGATCGTCGAAAGTGAGGATGGGCGTCCGTGCTCGGAATGACTCGTCACCGTACCTTGGCGGTGCTCGCTTGTAGTTCTTCGATGCTGGCTTGTAGAGCTGCCGAGGCGGCCTTGTATTCGTCGAGGAGGTGATAGGCAGCATAAGCCGACGCGAGCGAGAAACCAAACAGGAAACCGATGATGCTGTACCGTCCCACAAAAAAGAGGTAGTGTCAGTACGCACAGCAGTTCTCCGTCCAACCACGGGGAGACCCGCACCCGCCACGGAACCCACCGACGGGTTTCTTTGAGCTAGAGACGGTTCCGAGATTGGGCGACGGCGCGGCGTCGTTGCGAAGGACGGAAGAGGTGGAAAGGAGTCTCGTGCGTGGGGTCGTGCGCTGGACGAGGTTTCTGGAGAGCGAGAGGCAGCGCATCGTCGAGGCCATCGTGGTCGTCGTACTCGTTGGAACTGGTATTATGGTTCGGCGTTAGCCGCGTGCGGACTCAAAACCACCCTAGGTCAACTTGCACTACTACTTTGCAACTCGCGACGAGGAATCGAGAAGGACTTTTTTCGTTGTGGAAGATGGCTCCAAAGCGAAAAAACAACGATACCGGCGAACCCAGCGCACGAGAGCGCAAGAAACTCAAGATGGCCGATGCACGCACGATATCCGTTCAGGAGACGGTTGCAGGGACTGCTGGTGGCTCCACTTCCACTAACAACCAGACGAACGCTGCAGCGTCGTCCTCTGCAGGTCCTTCAAAGACGGTCGTTCAGTTCGATTGTACGTTCTTCCGAACCCATTCTATCCGTGGCGTCGTGGATCATGGTGTGCTTAGCCATGCAGGGTCTCCCCGCTTCCATAGACGTGGAGAGATTCTCAGAAGTACGCTAGTTTATTTCTCCAAAAAGTCGCATTGACGACCCCATCGTCTAGGCGCGTGCGTACGAGATCGATGCTATGCAAAGGGCAATCAAGACGGCTAGGTACGTCGGCTGACTATGATTGGTTTTTGTCGGTTGACGGTCCCTTTTCAGCAAAAGCTCAACGCATCGTGCATGGCAAACCCTGCCCCGACACCTTCGTCGTAGGGCAGCCAGTCACGACGCGCGACGCGTCCCAGTACGTCTCCGAGACAAGGCGCGGGCAGAAGTAAGTGCGTCTTGACCTATGGAACCGCATATATGCATTATTTTCACAGATGGACGCCAACAAACGTCGACTCCTTGGTCGTCCTAAACGAGGGAAAGCGAACCAAATCACGCGTACCGAGACTTTGCTGAAACGCCAGCGTAAGTCGTCTTCGATGTCCGTCTTATTGTTTATCGAATGTGCAGGATTACATTCCAGGCGACAAGTCGTGGCTCGAGACGCATATTTGGCACGCCAAACGAGCCAAGATGCAGAACATGTGGGGATATCGACTCGTATGTCTCATACATTGTTCTTATGCGTGTTCGTTGATGCATTTTTTCTTCCTGTCAGGCTGTGACACCGACTGAAAAAGCGTTCAGACCATCTCACCGAGCATCGGTACATGGCTCTATCATACACGATGCGTCTTATTATGCGACGGTAGAACTCAAAGGGCCGCAACAAGTTCTTCAGGCTGCACTCGAACGGTGCTGTGATCCGCAAGTTTCTGGAATGAAGCGGTTTGTGACATGTGTCTGATCACTGCGCATTTTTGACGCTCGCTGTAGTTGCATGACGGGTGGTCGCGTGTGCGAGACTCACGTATACAGGCATGGGAGTTATCCCCTGGGCTTACTTGGTCCCGTGATGATCATATGGCAGCCATCACCCCTTGCGGGCGACCCATCCAACGTTGAACCTGTTGCGCAACAGAAAAAAGAGAAGGGAAAGGGCAAGGGCAAGGGCAAGGAAAAGCAGACCAAGACCGATGAGGGTACATCACTGAAATCCACTACTGGTCCAAGGGTCCTCTGGGTCCGTTGTCATCCGGCCATCTTTGAAGATGTTTTCGAAACTTTGCGGACTTCGGCTTCATACGTGCTTGAAAAGAGCAAGAAGAGTGACCCGCAAGCACACGTGGAGATCGAGATAGCAGATCTTAGAGGGTGTATCAATGCTTTCGAGATCATGGGACCCAAGTCGAGCCAGGTTATCAGAGGTGCTTTGTCCCTCGCGGGAAATGACGATAGAAAGGACGTCAAGAAGGTTGGGATGCTTCAATTGAACCTATTGATATCGTTGATGACCATTGATACGCAGTTTTGGGATTCGTTGACTGACCTTCAGACTTCTGGCAGCGTACCGCGTGGGATGCTAATCGGGCTCAAAGTTCTTGACCCGCGACTAGAGTATGGTTCACGATTAAGTAGGGTGTTACATCGACCTTACTCTGTGCAGGTTCCCGCCAAAGAACACCAAACCTCATTACCCTGATATTACACAACCTTCCGCGCTGTCATCCCCGGCCTTCTTCTTCCCCACAGCTCTCACAGCACAGAGCGAGATTTGGGATGAGGAAAAGCGAGGAAGTCTCAAGAAGCCGAAATATAAAAAGAAAGATATCGACGATAGACGATCCAAGGTTGGCATCACTCTTCTATTGTTCTGTAATTTTCACACATCGATTTGTAGAACCTTGTTCCAGGAACTCCTCTCAATCCTCTCCGTCAGGATGACCGAATACCTATTGTTCTCGTCCAACGGTCTATAGAACCTTGTCTTCCAGCTTGTTCTGCATCACAATCGGATAATGCGTCAGGTATCCACGGATGGACGTTATTGTTCCCTGCAGGTTGGGGGATGGCTTTCCTCTCATCACTTTTGTATACTGGAACCCGATTTGCTGGCCAGCGCGAACGCAAGAAACAGTTCTTCGAAGCTGGCGTGTGTGGTTTTCCAAATGACTATCCCACCACGGCTGCGTATGACACTGTCACCAATGATCGTGCTAAGGAAGAGAAGAGTCGTTGGGAACGAACGCCTCCAGCAAAAAAACCAAACTATGAAAAGTTGGGTACGAGAAGTCCCTGGCGAGCAGATTGGGGTGTCGTACTTGGGCTGGAGAAGCCAAGTGCGATGCAGACTTCGGAGAGCGCGGGACAAGGTGAAGAAGATTTAATGACGACACAGCGGGAAGACGCACCTGATCCCGAAGCAACGCCGGTCTGCGAAGATAATTCCAAGATACGACCCTGGCTTTTGCGAGGACCTCGAACCGCTACAATACTTTACAATGTGTCGATCACGCCAGCACAGTTTTTGGGCGAAATGAACAAGCTTCGAGAGAAGAACCATGCGGAACCACTGGATGCATCGGTGGCGGCGGAAGATCTGATGCGATCGGCGCTCGTGATGGTTCGTGCCAAGATGGCGAGAAGAGGTGCGCCGACGGACATGGCGAACATATACAAGATGAATGACGTCGAGGCACGTAAATGGCTCAAGAACCACGAGAAACAGAATCAAGGAGCTGTCAACTGTGGTGATGGAACCGAGCCTAACGAGCACGAGGTAACTCGTTTTCTTCACATGTGCACGACGAAGTGATATTCTGACTCGTTTCTAGCTTGGAGAAACCAAACCTCCTCAGGCGGCCATTATCGGATACGTGACGACGGGGGATGTTTCGTTGTCACGCGGCGAGGGCTTTGCGATGGGTGCGATTCCGGTCACGGACTATTTGGCGCTGCGCAAGCAGGCCTCGAGGTCAGTGGCCTTTGGTTTCTTGACTTTGTATGTTTGCTAACCTGGGGTCCTCGACAGGCTTGGTCAGTCGTCTGTGTTGGCCAAGATTAGGGACCGGGACGGTACGACTTGCCGTTTGGCGTACTTGGAACTCTTGGATGGATACTAGATAGGCGTTTTTATGGCAAGTGCCACGTGGATGCATGAGATTAGGCCTTTAAAGCTTTAGGCCCAACACACATTGCTGCCGCGATCGTTTGTAAATTCTCGTTAATAACATATTGTGATGATATGATTTACTACACGGCTGCTATGATCTCATTGGTAAAAACCATGTAAAACATTGATAGAGCCCGTACCGAAACCGACTTGGCCCCTCACACTCTTCACCCAAGCACTTGTGCAGGCCATGACTCACGCTACAATCAACCTCGGGGGAACAGCATCCGATGTCGTCGTCGGTAAAGTCGGCGTAAGTCGCTCTTTTTATTCTGTTGGCGGTCTTTTGCGACTCATCGACGCTCCTGCATACCCACCCCCCAATCACAGCATGGCTTCATGATGATGACGTGCGTTCCAACTCGAACAAGCTACCGCGAGCTGAACGGCTTGACGGCTTTCAAAGATGGAAACCAGAACCCTCTCCCAAGGACGAATGTTTCGAAGCCAGGCATCGACGCGTTGCCGCAAAAATAGTAAGTACAACTTCCCGAAAACCCACGTACTTCTGCTGTAATGAGCAAAAAAATTCGAGTCCAAAAGGCAGACCCAACTGATCAGATTCAACACTCAGCCCTCCAAATTGTCAAAGGTTACACAAAGTAAAAAAAAAGGACTCCCGCGACACGTAGGCAGAAGGATGAATCGGGTAGAGATTTCACTCAGTGTGAAATACAAAGGCCCTGAGTTCGATGGATCGCCTCTGAGGAGCATCCGCGGGACTGGTGGCATCATGAAAGGCCGTGTGTGGCGCAAAACGTGCCTTGTCGACATCGGAGTCAAAGTTCTTGAACAGGACGACCTCGTCCGGCGTCTGATCAGACAAGTAATACCACTTGTGTCCAGATTTGTACTTGATGGACCCTGTGGAACCCCCGCGATGACGCTTGCGGTCGTAGAAGGCCATCTTGCGAAAAGGATCGACCTGACGGACCTGGAAGACGTCGTGTTCAGGATCGACTGTGCGATAGTCAGCTAAAGCGAGAGGGGTGTGAGCGACCGTGTTGGCAATAGGTCTACATGATGCATGAAGGTGTGTCAACAAGTAACACACATGTACACCTGCGACATACCTCCAGACGTTTATGACGCTGTATCGACCATTAAGGAGTCGCTCAGCATCGTCTCCCAAAAGACTCTTTACCCGCTCAGGGGCCGAGAAAAATGAGTGATCGACGTGAACACGATGCTATAGAAATCGTTTACTAACGCGCGAGAGCGAAAAAATAGGTGAATAGCGCTGACAATTGGGGCAAAGATCGATCCCTCTTCCTTGGCTTCTCCCTGTCTGATGACCTGACTAAAGATCAAGACTCTCTTTGCACTGGCGTATCTCTTCAAGATTTCTTCAACCTCTGGGTAGTAAACCGTCTTGATCGTGTCATTGTCGAAAAAGTCGTTCTCGACGAGGACGCTGGGATGGTGGACGAACTGGAACCCATTGGCATCGAGGGTGAATGTATCACTCTTTCCTCTGGCGTCATGGATAACCACAGGATGAGTCTCCTCGCCAACATTGGTCTTTGGGGGGCCAGGCGTCTCGTCATAGTATTCGTAAGGAGGCTCAGCGTCGAGAACGCGAGTAAAGGTAAGGGTCGTTTGAACGTCACGGGAGATGTGCTCTTTACCGGTCATCGTGAGGGTACGCAGCGAGTGATGAGACTTGCAATCTGGGTGGAAGGGTGGTTTCCGACTTTCGTAGATGGTCGCGATTATAAGTATTGGGCAACCGAACTTACTGAAGTTGGGTCCGTGGCGTATGACTCTATCCGGGGAGTCAAACGCATTCCGTCATGTGGGGCCCTGGCATCTGCAAAGTTGGTTTATAACGTTACCGCGTAACATCTCTTTCGTGTGCTTTTCGTGCTCTGTGATTGGAGGATCTGGGGCCCAAGAGTGTACCATTCCTTTTTTGTCGGTTGGAAACTGGTCAAAAACCTTGGCTAACCCGGTTCCAAGTATCAGATGGCGGCCTGGTGGCATAATACCTCTCCACAGGGCCAGAGATAACGGATCTTGTAGAGAACCATTTCTAAAGTATAGCTCTAGTATGCAGAAGATCTGGCGGGCGGCTCGCTAGGCAAACATAGATTGAGTGCGTATGGAATCAGCGGGGCGCATCAGGAACTTTGCAAGTTGCTAATTTGAGGCTTATTTGGCCCTAAGACGTAGGATTTCATAAGCAATTGAGCACTTGTGGGGTTCGCTCACCTTTTTCGTTTTCACGCGATGAGGCCATCGTCGATGCTCTGACCAACATCGCGAAGAGAAAGGATCTGACCATTGCACAGGCAGCACAGCTATGCATCGCCTGGGCTGGCTCTCTCGGTCCACACGTCATTTATATTCAAGACTTTTCGTAGTAGGCATTTTCTGACCATCTGTGATCGTTGCCACTCAGGAATCCAGTGATTGAACGTTTACTAGGTATTCCAAGCACACGTTCGAGAACTGTGCAGGACCAGCCAAGTTACTCGGACTCACGAAGAATCCCCCCCATCGAATCCTTCCTAGGGCGGGCGGGCATCGGCTTTCTGGAGCGAGTTTTGGGATGGGCTGCGCCCGTTTCTTTTTTGGACTAGCATGAAATTTCACCCATTTGGAAAAATATCACCTCACACTGTCTGAACCACCAATCAGACGTAAGCTTGCAATTCTCAAAGACCGCTTGTGTTACCCGAAGTGCTTTGCAGATGCCTAAGTACAATCAACTCTAGGTCATTATGGAACGCCAAGTGATTTATGTCACATCTCCGCCTGTAACTTTTTGTGCTACCGAACAGCACCAAAAATGATGAATGAATTGAACTCCGTGTAATGGCATATGCTTTTACGTGAAGGCGTCGAGTCGTTTCCTGACGGGGCTGGAAGCATTACATATTAGCGGACAGTATTACTGGGCTTGAACTCTTCCTGAGGACTCGTCCCCCCACTATGATGTCTTCTGCGGTAACCCTTGGGTTAGCCGCCCTGATAACTGTATATGCGTTGTTCAAGTATCTCACTCGCTCACCTCTGTCCATCATTCGCGGCCCCAAGCCGTCATCGTTCATTTTGGGTAGGTCCATTTTTCTGTCGTTTGCTGGATCATCTCTTCATTCGTTCAGGTAACCTGGTTGAGTTATCCCAGCGTCCTGTTGGAGAAGTAGATTTCGCATGGCAGAGCCTGTATGGC
>JBBPSN010000154.1:0-24162 GCA_038093615.1 Austroboletus olivaceoglutinosus | reverse complement strand
CCGACAGAAACATTGACTTACTTGAGCTCACTCGTACGCGCTGCTTCCCGAGCCTTTGCCTCCTCCAATGCCTTCCTCCTCTGCTGGAAGTCTTTCAGATGAACGAGACCGATCGTGTTGTTCTTCAGGGTATCTTCCATAGAGTCATTTTGCCCGACAAACTTATTTGCTGAAGGTCGCGACTTTTCGGTTTCATTGATGAGGTTTTGTTTCTGTCGCTCAAATTCTTCGCGATTCTGGAGGCGCAGTTTGAGGAGGTCTTCCTGACGACGTCCTTCCGCCTTGCTGGTGGACATGTTCGGTTGTTCTGCTTGTGTGAGCTCGGTCGGTCGGGTTGGTTGGAGTGCCAATGAAAAGGTGCACTGCGGAGTGTCAAATCATCTCCCTGCTTCAAGATGGTGCACGTCCTTGGAGTCCTCTTGCCCGACTTGCAATACGCAAGGGTACGTGCTTGACGACAAGTTTTTTCGTCGTCTGATATCCCCGCCAGCAAGCGTTGACCACGTTTTATGGCGTCGGAAACAAGACAGCGCACCGACTCTGTGCACGACTACAAATACATGACCGCCAAAAAATACGTGACCTCACGCCTACGCAGGTCACCGAGCTTGCCTCTTTCCTCGCCTCTCCTTCTACCGCGGCTCCGCTCCGTCGCATGCCGCTCGCCTCCGTGGGACACAAGCCTTTCCCTGTCTCCACGCCCGTAGAAGACATACGGCAAAAAGCTCTCAAAGACTCACTTCCTGGACCTCCAGATCCCTTGAAGAGCTTGAAGATCGAGTCCGAGGCAAAACGCGTCGTGAGGGAGAACATTACTCACTTGAGGATGATCGGAAGTTACGTGGGGAAGAGGCATGCAATGGGACTGCCTGTCAGAGGGCAAAACACACAGTCGAATGCCAAGACGGCGAAGAAGCTCAACAGGGTCAGCCGTTTCGGCTGAACGGGCATATACAGTACTCTATCCACATCATCGAGGTGATCACATCCGTTCTGGGTGCATAGAATTCTGGATGAATACATTATCTCGTCTCCGTATGCATTTGCGGTCTGTCCGAATCTAGAAACACAGGTGAGTCTAATCATCGCCTACGGGCACTTCTTCCTCCAGGTATTTCAACAACGTGACGCGAATTTCCGTACTTTCATCCCCTCGCAGTACGTCCGATATGAATTCGGCCTGTACCTGCATTTGTACCTACGGCAAGGGCGTGGTAAGGTGCAGGACGCGTCTGTCAGATACGAGTATCGCGACGCACCATCTCCAGAGACCCTCTGAGAACACCACACAACACGTTGCTAAACCACAGACCACCTTCAAGAGCCTCTTCTGGTAGCTCGACAAACTCTGCCAGAGGGTTCTCTTCAAGGGTGAGAACAAACGATGAACCAGCGACAGTGCCTTGCTGCTGGGAACTGTTTGGCCGCGACGCCGGAGTCGTGTGCGTAACAGCAGGCGTGATGTTCAGGAATGACTTAAAACCGACCTTGAAGATGATCGTAAGCAACGACTTGTCGTACGAGGGATGCGAGGACACACTTTTGCGACGACCTCACCGACCTCTCTGAAATCGGCGCACCGGCCGAGAGAGCTCCTCGCTAAAAAGTCTTCGATCAGTCTTATCCCTATGTTGTACCCCATTTTCTCGAGCTGTTTGTTGACTTCGGCATAGTCCTCGTAGTCTTGAATCAGTTGCACGACGAGGGCGCCGTACGTTAGTGCAAATAGCTCAGCATTCTGTCACGGTCAGTCAGGCATCGGGAGAGCGCATGGCATCGTCTTACTGTTTTCTCAGTACGGCCCTTCCAGATGTCTTCGCCGATGGCCTTGTACTGTTTGCTCGTCGTTGCCATCGTGAGCGTTGTGTTCGATCAAATGCGCCGTATCATATTTAGATCACGTGCAGGATTTCGCATCGTGTATGCCAGGCGATGATATACTCTCACTCACTATCATGTCCAGACCAGAACTTCAAGCACCACCAGAGATCGTACGTGGCCCTTTTCTCGTGCACACATCGATGCCCGACCGTATCCATCGCTAGTACTACGGCGATGCCGAGGCCAAAAAGTACACTACAAAGTGAGCCATCGTCCTCGTTTTTTCCATCTCGACAAGCGTCCTTGACGGCCCATCGAGCACCCGTAATCAACAGATTCAAGCGGACATGACCTACCGCGCGCTGGAGTTGCTCAGTCTCCCACCAGGTCAACCCGTGTTCCTTCTTGACATCGGATGTGGGTCCGGGCTGTCGGGGGAAATACTCGACGACGAAGGATACCTCTGGGCGGGCGTAGACATCGCCCCGAGCATGCTTGGTGAGTCCGTCAAACGGATATAGATTTAACGAACGTTTTGACGTGCGACACTGAGCCCAGAGGTGGCCCTCGAAAGAGAGGTGGATGGCGACCTGTTTTTGCAAGATATCGGCCAGGGGTTTGGGTTCCGTCCGGGAAGCTTTGATGGTGCCATTAGGTAACGCACACATTTCACTCCTATGACGTTGTCGCGGACGATTATTCATCGCTGCCAGTATATCTGTTCTTCAGTGGCTGTTGAACGCTGAAACGTCCCACCCGACGTCGTCGCCACCGCACCGCCTAAATCGCTTCTTCACGACACTGTACTCGGCCCTTCGCAATCCCTCGCGCGCCGTGTTTCAGTTCTACCCTTCCTCGGACGACCAAATACAACTCATCACCTCCATAGCGCAAAAGGCAGGCTTTGGTGGTGGTGTCGTCATCGATTATCCAAATTCCAAAAAGGCGAAAAAATTGTTTCTGTGTTTGTTTGTCGGCGGCGGGGGAGGCGGACAGCAACAACAACTACCAAAGGGTCTGGAGACAGAGGACGAACAAGTGCCGTTTGAGAGGAGAAGGGAGAAGGAAAAGAGGCGCGAACGTAGTGGGAAACGGAAGAATGTCAAGGATAGAGATTGGATACTAAGAAAGAAAGATGTGAGTCTTTCTGTCCCACTGCTGCCTTGCGCTGAAATCATTCTGTCCCGTAGCTATATCGTCAGAGAGGCAAGGAGGGCGTGCCTCGAGACTCGAAATACACTGGACGGAAGCGCAAGCCTGTTTTTTGATTGTTGTCCATATCTCTATCCAGGCTGACATGTACGTGGACATACGCATACTATATGCCATTTTACTGTGTTGTCCGTCTGTCAACAAAGAGCTCTCGACACCCCGTCAAGGCTTCCTTGACTCCGTTCCGAATAAACAGACCCTGGAGCGTAGCCATGCTTATTCGACGCCCATGATGCATTTCCGTCGCGATGACTTCCTCCAGTTGCTGCCCCATGCGATCAATGTCTTCTCTAGATAACCCGCCGCTTTCTCCATAAAAACGGGTAAACAACGTCCTTGCTTGACTGGGCGAGGCATCATCAACCAGCACACTGAGGTCGACGCGACCGGGTCGGATGAGTGCTGAATCAAGTTTATCTATATGATTCGTCGTCATACAGACGATTCGTTCCTCCCCCGATGCAACTCCATCTAAAGCATTCAAAAAGCCCGAGAAAGTGACAGAGGATTGGTACCTACCAAAGGGTCTACATGTGTCACTCGGGATATTGAAAAAGACTCACCCATCATCGCTCATTCGCACCCTCTTGTTGAATGCGGCATCCACATCTTCGATGAGAATAAAGCTCCGTTCCGGAGCGTTAGACAGAAGGTGGATCAGTTTATCATCGGCGAGGCCACGCTCGGAGAGGTTCAAAAGGCAAATGTCATAAGATAGTGAACCAGCGAGTGCCTGAATGAACGACGTCTTTCCCGACCCCGGAGGTCCATGAAGAAGGTATCCACGCCTGTAAGGTATACCTGGGTACCAATTTCAGTGTTGATGACTTGAGTAAGGGAGGGTCCTTACCCCGGTCGGCGTACCACTGTCGTCGCCCCAAGAAAGCGCGAACGTCGTGTTCGATTTTCTCGCTCACACCCGTGTCGAGCACAACGCTGTGTAGCGGTCGCTTTCTACGGGGCTGGCCGAACTGCTTCCACTCAATACCCCATGCGGTGCGAATGACAAGGTTACCTTCTTGGCCTTTGAGTGCGAGATCTCGCGCCTCCGTAAGGAGTTGTGGAAATAAATGCCTATCCCGTGAAAGGGTCGTCAATGTCACCGTCTCCCATGGAGTACCAGACATCAATTGCATGGAGCGCGTTTCACGTTCTCGTTTCATCTGTAAACCCATCGGTCAACACAGCAGTCCCAATGAGTCACTTTCCGAGGAAACGACAAACCTGTATCCATGCACCACAGTACTTGAACCAATGCACGCCAGGTCCCGCGACGAGCTTGAATAAAGCCGAGGAGCTTCCATTGCTTCTTTTTTCAAACGCCGTTTCGACGCTTAATTGGTGGCTGCGCAACCAGGTGGACGCAGCACGTCTCTGGGTGGTCGCGTTGTGGGCCATCCACGTCAGGAACCATTCATACGCGTGGTCTTTATTGTTCATTTCGAGCGAGACGAGCATGCGTCGACGGAGCGCAGTCGAGCCTAGAACGAGACCTTGACGAAGAGCTGTCAGCCCCACACCAACTCCCTAGGGACGAAATCAATACGGGCGTGAAAAAGGCGCCGCGAGTTTCTAATACCATGAGCCCAAAACCCGCTTGGAAATAAGGGCTACGCTTTTTTGTGAGTTCGTGAGCTGGGGTCCGTCTCGACGAAAGCGCGCGACGCACTTGTCACCGAAGATGCTAGAGAGCACAGAGGCGGTCTGTGCAGCATCCTGGGTCGGTACAGGAGGGGGCAGCGCGACGGGTTGTTGTGCGGTGGGTATGAGCTCGGACATGGTGGTCGGGAAATAAGATCCGCGTTGGGCCGGTCCGGCTATGTCGTGGCTAGTTTAGTGGTGGCGCGTCTGGGCCGTCGCGTCGTCCGCCTTTTTTTTTTCCTTTCGCGCCAACATGGCAAGGCAGCCTTCTATCAGCGAAGCCTATGCTCGCCTTGGGCTCGAGCAGGTAGGAAAACACGGTGGTCATCGTTGGCCAGGGATCTGAATTCTGTGACATTGACAGGGGGCGTCGGTAGACCAGGTTCGATCGGCATACAAACAGGTGGGTGTCCGTCATCTCCCTCGACGCGTTCACCGACAGAAACACGCCAGCTGGCCCTCCGCACGCACCCTGACAAGAACCCTGAAAACGCAGAGGCCACCGCACAGTTCCAGCGGATCAGCGAAGCATATACGGTACTCCAAGCGTCCTCTGAGCCACCCGACCATTGGCCGTGCGATTGCATGTACGACAATGACAACGACTATGACGATTATTTTGATGATGATTACGACGTCGACGACGACGAGTTCTACTATTACGATGAAGACTACGAGTCCGACGTGGAGCGTCTCAGGTTCTTCAGGTACTTGGGAGGTGCATCCCCGTCCCACCACAGCGCTCACTTCATGTTCTGTTTGACAGGTTCGTCTTCGAAGAGGTACTGAACGGCCGCACTGGGCGTGGTTATAGTCGTACCCGTATGCTAGCCGTGTCATAATCGATGATCATTACTAACTTTAATGTCAATCGCCGCTCGTAGACGACCCACACCGTCGTCGTCCTCGGAAAGCACCCGAGACGCAGGAAGAATATGAGGCTCGCTTAAAAAGTGTGAGAGAAGAGAGAGAACAAGCAGAAGCACGCAGGGCCCAACAAAAGGCAGAACGCAAGGCGTTCGAAGCGCGGATGCGCGAAAAGGGTCCGTTGAAAGCCTGTCTAGTGTCACATGAGGTTCTAATTGACGAATCAGAGCGCAAGGAGGCCGAGGAGCGGCAGAGAGCAAAGGCGGCCGCGAGGAAAGCAGAAGCCGAAAGCGAACGCCAGAAAGCCGCCGAAAGGGCACAATTTCAGCAGCAACGTGTTCAAACATTGCGATCATCCACATTTGCTGCTGCACGCGCTGGAGACGCTTCCAAGGTCAAGAAAGGCGTGTGGGAAGATGAAGTCGATCCCGCCGGCGGGGAAATCAAGATGGGCTGCGAGAATTACGTTGCAGAATGCCCCGAAGACCCGATGGAGACGCTCTCACATATTGCTGCGCAGAAGGGCGATGGTGACCTCGTCGAATGGCTTGATGCACACAGTATGTCCATGCATTTTTAATGACCGTTCACAGCAAATCCTAACATTTTCCCCATAGGTGCTGATCCTGAGGAACGTAATTCTTTGGGTCTTTCGGCATTTCACATTGCTCTACAGCATGGCCATGTCCGAATTATCAAATACTTTTTTGAGTCATACGACCCAAAGCAGGAGGATCACAATGCTATCTATAGCCTTTCGCCTCCAGGATCACTTCTTTCCATTGCACTGGCTTCCGCCGGACCGGAAGTGGTATGGATAATTCTTGATAAGGGTCTTGCGACGACCCAAGACATAGGTAACGCTTGGACGATGGTCACATCCCTCGAGGGAAAGCAAGCGTTGCTAAAGAACACGGGCGCTGACCACACGAAGTACACGGAGATCCAGAACCTTTTGATGAGTTACGGCGGTTTCACACCCCCACCCACACCCAAAGTCCCCACGCAGGAGAGTAGTCATTCGATTCACTCGCCGCCTCTGAACGGATTACCCAGTTCTGGAAAGAGTTCGCGGCCTTCAAACAGACGGGGAATTCATCATCCCCACCGCGCCGCCGAACGACAACATTCACCAAACGAGACACCTGAGATGAACGGTATCGCTCATCCTTCCTCGCGATCACCTCGAAATGAAGAGCGTGGCAAAGCTCGAGGACGTGGTCGTGGTCGCGGTCGAGGTTACGGTCGAGGCCGTGGTCGTGGTCGTGCCAACTAAACGCTCAATAGTGATTCTCCCCACGTTGCACTGTATCGTTCTCGTTACCACATCATACTGTCACCATGCTATATCTTTCCCTCATGTTCCATGCATGCATACCTACCTAATACAGCATATTGTTCTGTGGTATTACCACTTGTACTGTTCACGATCTTTCCCCACTGAAGGTGTGATTGACGATCAATAGTCCATGGCTATCAACTCGGCAGCAAGAATGATTTCGGAACATATTTTACGCCGGAACGATACGCTCATAATTAATGGATGGCATTTCACAGCGTGCACTACGAGGACATTGATCGAATGCCTTTAATTTAATAGTGATTGCAATTGAGAGTCGGGTGGCCGAGTGGGTATCTTTTTTGACTGCAAACACGGTAGGGACAGTGGACAGACATTTGGCAGACGTTGGCGCGTAGAGGCGTGACTTGTTTACGCATGTTTGATTCTGACGTTCTTGCCTCACAATGACAAATAAGTTCTTCAACGTCAACTTTTACCATCCGTAGCTTGGGCATTTATTCTAATTTTGTCAAAATGGGACGCCTCGCGGAGATGCAGAGAAAGCTCCTGGAGGTACGTGCTGGAGTGGCACAGTGCATACATTCATAACATGTTTGACAGCAAATGATGGGCCCTGAAGCCATGGGTGTCGCCAACGCAAATTTGGTGTGGTCGGACGAAAAGGTGTGCCGAAACTTTTTATGTGGAACGTGCCCACATGCACTGTTCACGAACACGGTGGGTGTTCCGATTGTGGAATGTGAAGACAAGTAATAAGCGAGGACGTAGAAAATGGACCTGGGCGCATGTCCCAAGTCACACACGGAACGACTCAAGACTGAATTCCTGCAAGCGCGGGAGGCGAATCCGAATGACCCCATTTTCGCGCGATTTCAAATGGAATACGAGTCGAACATCTTTGCGTTTGTTGACGAGTGTGACAGGCGAATCAGAGCAGCACATCGGAGACTTGAAAAGACACCTGAAGAGAATGCGAAGACGACGAATTTGATGAGGGAAATTGCAGAGATTGAGTTGGCAATTCAGGGTGGGACGGAGAAGATCGAGACCCTGGGTTGGTGGCATTGATGGAGAAGTAAGGCTTCTGACTGGTTTTCGTGACAGGGGAACAAGGCAAGGTGGAAGAATCGATGCGGGAAATGGCTGCAATCGAAGCGCTCAAGAGCGAAAAGGCGGACAAGGAGGTGAGCGAGGAGGGGTGTAAGGGGGACGGAACTGATGAATTGGATAGCGAGAGCTGCAGCAACTGACGGACACGTCTGGTGCATCTGGGCATCAAAAGTTGCGTGTGTGTGATGTGTGCGGTGCGTATCTGTCGGTGCTGGATTCGGACCGCCGGCTGGCGGACCACTTTGGCGGCAAGGTGCGTTTGGGCGTGGAGAAGCATTCGAAAGAGGAGTCACATGATTGATAGATGCACCTTGGGTATCACGAGCTGCGCAACATGCTTTCCAAGTTCCGGGAGGAGCGGGAGAAGCGGAAGCCGGCGCCTGCGAGCTCGGGGGCGGTTGGCGGGAGTGGGTCGGGGCGGGGGGGAGGGGAGCACCGGGGTTCACGTGACGATCGGGACCGGGAGCGTTACGAGAGACAGACGTCTCGGTACGAGTGAGTGTTGGGTGTGTGGGCTGTTTATGGGGCGGAGTGCTGACGCGGTGTGTGCAGTGATCGACGGCGAGATCGGGATCGGTCGAGATCACCGGGCCGTGGGAGGCGGTACTAGTCATGGTCGGAGGCGGAGGGGGGGTGCGAGCATGGGATTCGCCACGCTGTGCAGGTGAGGTGGAGAGAGATTACCTAATATGAAATATCCATAGAAGGAAAAGGGTCGGGCAAAGATGATTAGGAAAATGTTTTCAATTTTGATGGTATTGATTTGTGCCTGTGACAGAATTTATGTGACCAAAATCGAACCTGCAGGCGAGTTGCATGTCCTCCCCTACTCGTCGTCCGTTGCTCGACGCTGAGCTGCTGCGGCCAGTCTCATCTTGTCCGCTCCGGACGTAAATGCACACACAACTCCGTCCTCAAAAAACTCTTCCTCCTCCTCCTCCTCCTCCTTCCTCCCACCATGGACCCCTCCACCCGTGCCCCGCCCCCCGCCCTCCTGTCCGACTTCCCCCCCTCCATCCGCTTCAACAACCCCTCCCGGCTCGACGCACACCTCTCCTCGCAGAGCCAGAGCTCCGGCTCCGCGTCCAGCATACACTCGCCCCCCCACCTCGCAGTGCCCTCCGCCTTCGGCAACGTCGTCTCCGCAATCGCCCTCTCCACACCCGTCTCCGCCGTCGAATCCACCTCGAGCACCCTAATCAACTCTGGCTCCGATATGGCCTTCTCCCCCCTCAGTGGCGCTCCCCCCACAACCGACCAGGATTCCGGCTTCATTTTCCCGCCCACCGACCTCCTCGATCCCCGTCTCGAACAGAGAGACGGCTCCCCTGATCCCTCCAGCGACCCACACCTCATGGTCGTCGGCGACATGCTCAAGAAGTAAGTACCCGATGGATGCTATCGCTCGTGCACACCCACTGAGATGCCGTCCCATCCAGCATTGCTCAGACCGCCCAGTCCGGCAGCGCCGCCTGCTCCCTCGGTCATGGCTTGGAGGCAAACGCCCGCATCGACGAGCTCAAGAAGACCATCGCCTTGGTCTCAGAGCTCATTGCTGCAACCCAGATCGCCGACCCGCCCTCGTCCTCTCGCAAGTCGTCCCCTCGCCGCTTCTCTGCCGTCTCCGTCCTCTCAATACCTCCCCTCTCCTCTCCAACTCGCCACCCCCCCACCGTACAGGACGCTCCCCAATCCGTCTTCCACTTTTCCCCCGGTCACGCCGAACTCAACGTGCTCGATTCACAGAGCATGTCAGAGACCTCCGATTTGTCCCGCAAGCGTTGCGGATCCTCCATGGGAGGTGATCGCGCCATCAAGGCTCCCAAGATGGAGCCCCAGGAGGATCCTCTCCACGCCGTATCACAGCCGGTCTCGACCTCGTCTGCATCATTCCCGCCCACCAGCATTGCCGCCGTCGTTCCCTTTATCCCGACCAACTCCTCTTCTGACTCTCCCCCGAGCACTTCTGCCGGCATGCCACGCGGCGCTTTCAACGGAATGGGGTTCCCCATTCCAGCCACGTCAGCCCCCACGTCATCTCCAGACTTTGTTTCCACATCGCCTTTGTTGTCCACCATCGTCTTTCAAACTCCAGTTCGAACATCGTGGCCGGATGGAACTGCAGGCATATCGCCAAGGACTCACCAGCACGTACACTCGGGAGGCTCGCTCGCTACTGGCATCAATTTTCAATCTATACCCAGCACGAACGCAACGTTGTCCTCATTGTCATTCTCCTCAACTGGAACATTTGCTGCCGCTTCTTCTCAATCACGTCCAATTACGGTAGGAGGCGCAGGTATCAGTCCCCCGATCGGCCGAGTATCGCGATCAGGCTCGTTCACAAACAACAATACCTTTGCTCCCGGTCTACCCGAAGTCCCCCCCGTCACCGGAGCGCTCGATTTTCTCCAAGCTTCTCTCGCTACAGTGCTTCCAAAGCAGGCTGCTCACAGCCCTACCTCGTCTCAAGAAGGGGAAAACGACATCGACTCTGACGGAGATTTCTCCCAGTCACACAGCCCCGAGTCATCATCTGGAAACAAGCCGAGAACTTCCTCCCTGTCCCAGGGGTCCCGACCCGCCGCTCCTCACAGCCGTTCGAATACGTTATTGTCACAGAAGTCTGCGGAAAACCTGACTGGCTCGAATCACGCAAATGAGGTACCCCAGGAGTACCGTACTGAAGTGGATCGCATTTTTTTCGCATTTTTGAACAGCATTTGCTCCAACTGTAAGCGTACAGCCTTGCAAGAGTCTTGCCGGGCTCACCCTGTTTGCAGTGGATGCAACAGATTCCAAAGGCGAACCAATACATCAAACCTTGATGGCAAAAAAGATGCAACGCCTGGACGAGTCGCCCGATTTCCGCCCATTCAAATTCCGGATACAAGCGTTCACGAATGCTTTCTTGGAAGAGGCAAGCCTCTTTTGCCGTTTGGACGAATGAGTCCCTCATTGACCATTGTACTGCAGCTTGCTCAACAAGGCTATCCGGAAGATAAAATCCCTATGAAAAAGGTTAGTTGTCTCTGGTTGCCCTACTACCGAGGACTCACCTAGAGTGCATCATAGATCCGAACCTACCTTTGGAACCAACCGTACATATCTCGTTTCAATGAGGAAGGGAAAAAGACCAAATCAAAAGGCAACCATATCTGGAACATTGATGCAAGGAAACTTCCGGACGGGAGATGGACGTTCCGACCCTTCCATCGTCGGGTTGCTGGATCGCCGCCAAGCGTAGCATATGTGGGACTTCGATGGAGTTGGGCACCTCGTATCTGGGACCCACAAGCTTCGCGGACGAATCTACAAGTCACCTACAATTCTCCGTCGCTTCCATCATGGCTATCATGGGAAGATGACGTTTTACAGGGAACACCGCCACCCGACGCCGAAAGCTGTGATATTACGGTGGTAGCGAGAGTAGGTTTCCATTCCGACAGACGCTGTCAATGCTTGACGCCACTTGTAGTACATGCAAGACGGCTTCGAGGAGCATCTAGCTCAAAGCTTTCACTTGAATATTGCCCCCGTCTCCACTTTCGATGGCTCCTTCCCCTCTCCCAGACGAAGCTCCATGAACGGCGACGTTCACAAGGCCAGGCGCATATCTAGTGACATGAGCACTCAGGTAACACCTCCCAGGTCCGTTCGCGCTGTCGTATTTGCGCCACCGCTCTCACGACACCATCGCCCCTAGGTTATTGAGATCGACGACGGCATCCTCCATAGTTCCTCCGGTCGCCAATCATGATGCTCAAGTCATTCAGGTACTGACAACGGCAGCCCAACGGGTTGCTCAGGAGGCTCAGTCTCAGGTCATTGCATCGACGACGTCTCATGAGCATGTCCCGGAACTACAGGCACTTGCCAAACAACAGCATGTGCTCACGGTCACTGCACAGGCATTCGACCAAGAGGTATCTGGACAGCGATCTGATACTCCACTGCAGACAAATGTCTTGGCGGTGGCTGCTCAGCAGGTTGTGTTACAGGCGGCCCGACAAGTAGCCGCTGACCGCTCCGCCGCAGTCGCCAGTCAGATATCTGCCGGTTTACCACCCCCGCCACCCGCCGCCACTCAGGTCACTGTGAACGAAGTGTCTGTGGCGACGCAGACGGCTGTCGCTCAAGCTGTCGAGATTACAGGACCATTGTCCAGTGAGGTGGACGTGTTGATTACAGCCAGTTCGCTTCTCCAGCAACATACGCGGCCTCCGGTGAGTTCACCAGATCCCACACAACGTATTGTGCCTGTGGATATTACCCGACCCCGCTCTACGAGTATGGTCTCGGCAGCACCATTCACTTCAAGTATACTGACCAGTTCGTCAAATCTCATCGTTCCTTATCCTCCTGCCATTCCTTTACCGGACTTGAATTGAATTCCGTGACATGAACACGGCCATTCACGTTACAAGGTGTCATACTGGTTTGGGTTTTCTTCTTTTTCATTTTGTTTGTTTGTCACAGCTTGGGTTTCCTTTATCTCTGCTTGTTGTTGGTCTGTCCCTCTCATGAACCATAGAATTGGTGCATTTTTTGTTCCAATCATCTTCTTTCGGCCAATTTGGTTGTAGAAAGAAAAAGAAAAAGAAAAAAGCGAGGTTGATTAAGCATTATCTGTACTCATATGTGATACCAAAAAGACAATTGCAACTTTCAAGCCGCCTGCACCCTCTGCCCGCACATGTCACAAAGGACAACGTCCAACGGGTTGACGAACGTACAAGCCGGACAAGGTTTGGCCGCCAACTCGTGCCCTTCGCCTTCGGAACTTGTACCCGTGTCGGCAGACAGGCTTGCGTAAGACGCTGATGCTGCCAACAAGGTTCCGCCGAAACCTTTCTCCTCCTTTCGTCTCTTGCTCGCACGCCCGTCTGGACTATTCGAGAGATTATCTTCATTCTCAGCTTCCTCCCAAAGGTCAAGGGTATCGTTCATCAAAATGCCGAGGGATTCGGCTGTGACCGTGTTGTCTTGGAGTTCCTGATCCTTGTAGAACAGCCTTTGACAGATGGTCGGAATCTTGAACGCGTCGTGTAGCTACAAGTGAAGAAGGATAATAGGTTTAAGAAGTTAAAAATCAATTCCATCGATAAATAATAAAAACGGTGTGTGTGGGGAAAAAGCACGAACCTGGATCTTGATATCCTTGATGGTCGTCGACTTGGATATCCTTAACCGCGTGTTCTCTCGTCTCTCCCTACCTTGACGAATGCGTTTAGATTGCCTCGTTCCGCCTGTCGTCCGCGGTCCAGACTCTTGTTTCGTGTGCTGGCTGCCGCGTTGTAGGAGACCCTCATCGTGTTCACCGCCCAAAACAGGTTTCGAACTCAAAAATCGCACGGTGATGTCGGTAAGGTCATAATCTCGGCGCCTGAGTCCAAAATATAAAATGGAATGTACTGTCAGAAAACAAAAAAGAAACCGAGAGAACGAAGTTGGAAGAGGACAAGACAGGCGAACGGAGAAAGGCATCCGATTCGCTGGATCCTGGGGGCTAGTGCGGGAAACCGAATGAATGCGCCAACTTACCGTTTCAGACGACATTCGTGGCAGACAGGCGTGGCATGCACGAATCTCGCATCCAGTCCACCCACGGAATCTTCGAACTTTTTTTCGACAGCCACCGGAGGTCCACAACTGTACCTATCATGGTGATGTGTCAGAATGCCTACGATTCGGCAGTCGCTCCGAACCACGATGCAGGAAGAAAACGTCGTGGTTTGAAAGAGTGAAACCTACAGTTCCTGCAAGATAAGCCATTCACTCATTTGGATGAGTGCAACGTCACTATCCCAGTCATTCGGCGCGTTAGGGTCGAATACCAACAGGTTGTGTTGGCAAAAGAGCGGTGATGTGTCGACTTTATCGGGTCGAGGGATTTCGGCTGGTCGACTCAGCCACTTCCGCCAAATTCGGACAAAGTCAGCTGGAAGGACAGCGCACGGCACGTTTTCAAGCAATAGGGTATTTCCTATTAACGCATTATCGTGCATGTGTCGTAATCGTGCCTATCCGGCGTTCATGAAATGGAGGCGATTCTTGATGTCGGTTACGCTCACCTTCTCGTCTTCTGCCTTCTTCCGTAGCTCGCGTTTATCCTCCTTTGAACTGTGGATGAATGCCTCGCAAATTGCACAGGGCTCTTGACTGGTTGATAGCGGTTCCCAATCGGGAAATAACTTCTGCAGGATCTCACATGCCTGATCGGACAAACGAACGATTGTTAACCACTCATGCCCCACACCGGTTTCCATATTCGAGCAAACCTGCTGCTCACCTGAGGGGATATACTTCGACGGGCAGTTGACACGAGGGATAGCTGATCATGTTCGCAACGCACGTGTCCACGAAACTCGGCAGAATCGGGAGAAGGATCACCATGCAGCGGAACATGCATCCTAGGCTTCTGAGCTCTCCAGGCTACGTATCCAGACCGGCGGGCCCATATTCCCGTGAGTGGTACCGACCAATAGCAATGGAATGGCAGGAATACCTTTGAGCCAGGCTTTGGAAATCCAGTATCCAGTCTCCCCTTGTTGCACGTCACATATTTCATCAAATCGAGCGACCAAACGGGGATGTTCAATCTGGTAAAGGCGCTCTGAGAAATGAGGTTGAGTGAGGTTTGGAACATGGCTACCCAACTCACCTATGAAAGACTCTTTGACACAAACTTCGCAAACATCCTGTGGGCTACGTGCAGGGTCAATGTCCTCACGAGAAACAAGTTTCTCATATGCTTTCTAAATTGGAGTTAGTGATCGTAAAAAACAACGATGAACCGTACTTGCTCTCGTAATGCGCTTCATGTTACTGGCTTTGTGAGGACTGAGCCCACCATGACTGCATAGAATATCGGGTGTTGGCAATACTTCGACCTCGGCGTCTGGTGAGGCGGATTGAGAACATGACTTGCGTTCTTCAGGCTTTACAAACGGTTTCTCCAACCAAGTTTCGAGTGCTTGCTTACTGACCACGACGGCGTCCTAAAAAAACGACGAAATAGGAAGTGTTCCATCAGATGACGTATTTCTCCACCCCCAGATTTCTTGCTTATGGAGATCTACGCACCTCTTGGACAGATGCAACATGCCAATGCCTGTATACACTTTGCATCCATTCTCTCAATTCAGCGAAGCGTTCCTTGATTTCTTTTTCTCTGGTTTGAGATTGCTTTACCTCCATGCTTGTGTGGGAATTAAAATCTAGGGGACTGACCTTTTGTCGTAGAGTTCACATGCTTCGTCGTGCCTTGCATCGAGAGCCTTGACCACGTCTCGTGCACGTTGAGGCGGAATGAGGATAGTCGCGTCCGAAATAGATGGGGACGCTGTACAGGGCCTAGACGCACCGTTAATAAAAGTGGGAGAAGAATGAGAATCGAGGGTGGCATCGGAAATATTTGGGGTAGGCGCATGGATGCCGGTCAACGACCCCTCATCCTTCCGAGCGTAGATAAGCATATAGGCATCCCTCGACGAGAAGACATCGCTATTTTGACAAAATCAAATAGCTGAGCGTATCTATGTCACCGATTTTCACACATGACGCACCCTTCTGGGACCTTACCAGGCAAGGAAACCTTGGCTGTGGTGTGGGGCTGAAATCTGAGAGATGTGTCAGATGAAATGGAGGGAAAATATAATGATCCGGGGGGACTGATCACGTACTCGACGATCTCATCGTCACTGTCGTCGATCCTCCGCTTCTTCGCGGAACGTGCGCGGGGTTGGCTCCCGCTCCTGTCAATGCAACGGAAACATGAGGAAACCTCGGCAAATTTCAGGAAAAATTACGCACATCTTGGTCCCACTATCATTCAGGACATCCACTACATCTTTGCCCGTATATTTTTTCTCTCCCAGAAAGTCGATCCTAGTTACGACTTCGTCATCGAATTGAAACCACGTTTTCGAGCTACATATGCGTAGGTCAGCGAGTTCGAAAAACAACTAGTCAAACTTACGCAGTATCGAGAACTTGGGCTTCGTAGTGTCCATGGTAGGCACTCGGTCCCTTGTGTAAAAGCACTCCCCTCAATTCGTAGATATTTGATGTACCCTCCCTTCCGTTGAGGTTCATACCCTTGTCGGCTTTGACAAACTTGGACATGTCCAACACCGTAGGAAACAGCAAGTTATACTTGGATTTCTTCCTCTCCATCGAGTCGAAATCATAAACGAAGCGTAGAAGAGAAAAATGGAGGACCGGGGGGAGAGAGCGTAGTTCGGTATAGCGGGTAGCTTCCTGAAGGGAAGCGCAGTTTGAGCAGGAATATCTGACAGCGTCAGATTGTTGTAGGTCAGTAGAATTGGATTGTATAAGCAATCTTACCTGTTGTCACCCGTGAGTTTCTCGTTCTGTAAAAGGACAGTTATACGGTCTTCCAGTCTTGCGTTATTCTGACAAGCAAAGTTGCAGTATTTGATTGGTTGAACGAATGCACTGTTACCTCTATATTGATCTCGAGTTCCAGAAAACTGGATGTACGCTCGGATTTGTAACGGCAGTTGTGACAAAGTGTCCCATACACTGATTCTCCTTGAAACTATCACAAATATTAAGAAATGGTATTAGCCGAGGAGATGTGACCTACTTGATTGGCTATGAGGGTCCGGAGGGATGGGGTAAGCTGCTTCTGAAATTCATTATCAAGAAGCGACATGAAGAGTTTCGAAAATCTGGTGAAGGACTCTTCAGTGAGAGCCGTCTCGCTCAGGGAGAGGAACCAACTCTTGTGCATCTTGTTGTTCGGACGTAGACAGTTTGAGGCTCTCTGCAAATTTTACCGGATTGTACACACACTCTGTGCTTTCCTGAAGAGCGGCAAATGTCACTTGGAGTTGGAATACGGGAGAGTCCTAAGGTTCTATTGGTCGAGTTCTGATTTGAGATTGTACAAGAGGTGACAAACTTCGACATCGTTTTCAGCGTTCTGGGATGGTTGACATTGGTAGACTCCACATCGAAACGCAAGATCCCGAAACCACACCTCCGTACATCCGTAAACAGGGGCTCACGAGGCGTGACAGAGAATGCTTACTTGAAGGAAAGCGTTGGCGTAACAGGTTGCGCCAAGATTCTATTCGGTATAGATGAATATGATCCGCATAAACAGTACCAGAGATAATGACTCGCCTTCAAACCCACCGGCAGTTCGGGGTCACGAGAGCTAAGGATCGGATTGCAACCTAAATCCGAAGCCTTGATGTACAGCTGTCTGGCCGTCGCTAGAGAAAACACGCGTCCTGGATTAAGGAAAACTCTTTAAACGCGTGCAAAGGACCCACCTTCGTCTTCCCACTGCTGCTGGCCGAGATAGTTCAAGCAATTAGGGTTGTTCTTGCATGCTTTCTTGTTACAGGGCGGTGATTCGTCGTCGGAGACGACGATGACATCGTTCTCGAGTTCACCGTTGGCCACCGCAGCCTGGGCCTCAAGATCGGTAGGTATAGGGGAGGACTTGTCGGACTTGGACGCGTGTCTGTTGCCGCAAAGGGGGTTCTTGTTGTGTTTCGATAAACCACAAGTCATGAGACGGTGTTCGAGGGTGATTTGGGATGCGTCTGAGACCTCTGTGTCGACCCATCCCCAGGCGGACGATTCGGCAGCCGCAAGCTTGGCACGTTTAAGCTGTTCACCCGCAGCAATGCCCTTGGGCACAGGGGACGTTCTGCGCTTGCGTTTTGGGGCCATGGGGGGAGTTGTACGACGAGGTTTGAGTGATCTGGATGTCGGGAGGAGGCAAGAAGAAGGAGACCCTGACTCGCGAATTCCGACCTCCGCGACTCCACACTCGACCCGCTCGTCCATGGACAGAATACGAAATCTGTTCAGACGTCAACACCCAAATGCAGTTCGACTACGACGACGAAAGAACGCCGCAGTCCACATTTACCGCAGCCTCTCAAAGCTCACGTCCGTGTCCGTCTCTCCTCTCCCCGTCGCGCTAACCACCTCCCGCAGAGCCACCTTGCTCGTGACCGGCTACCTGTGGATGGTCCTCATTCCCATCCCACCACTCTCACAAGGGGTTTACATCGACGAAAATGCATTGCAACCAGCTCAGGTGCGTCCCTTGGCGTCGATCGCAAGCCTCGTCCGCCCTGAATCCGAATACAGGTTAATACCAACTGGAATTGGCAAGACGTACACCAGGCAGACATGTATCTTCACCATCTAGAAGGTCTCCGTGATAGAAATGCTTCTAGTGAGCAGTGAGATCGTCAGACCATGTTCTTGACCAACAGATGTACTGACGGGCAGGACAGGAAAGCCAGCTTCATTCGTGACGAGTTTGCAAAGCTTGGCCTCGCCGCCGCGACTCAAAAATACACATACATGACCCCCTCTGGCGTACGTGCTTGTCTACCAGCTCTGATACGATGTATCTCAGATGATATTGCAGAATGTCTCTGGCGTTAATGCTTATGCCCTCCTCAACTCACCCCGAGCCTCAGGCTCCGAAGCTATTGTCATCAGTGCGTCGTGGCTCAGTGAGGTTGGTGAAGCACCATACAACCTGCGAGGTATCGCGACAGTGATGGCTCTTGCCGGTTTCCTGAAAAGTATGCACATTGCGGTTTTTTCTCGGGTACCTGTTTGACCTACGTTAGGATATTCACTCTGGGCGAAGGATCTCATCTTTGTGATAGGCGACAATTATTTCGATGGTACATACGCCTGGCTGAATGCGTACCATGGCACAACACCACAAAGTCAGATCCACCTTTCTCAGCGTAATCGCACTAACTTGGTTATCCAGATCTCGACACTGATCTCCTCGAGTTTACATCCGGCGTTATTTGGAATGCCCTCAACATTGATTATAGTGGGCATTCATTCTCCCACCTTGGTGTGTTTTTTGGTCGGTCCCCATTATTCTCTACCCTTGGAAATTAATTATACAACTCTTCCCTACGCAGAGGGTCTTAATGGCCGGCTACCCAACCAAGACCTAATAAATTCGCTGCGCATCATATCCCATTACACAGGCGGCGTCCCGTTTGTCCTTTACGACCATCTCGAACTACATGATATACCTCAGCGCAGTCTTTTATCAAATGCACCAGAGTTCATGAAACGTAGCCCGCAACTTAGGGAACTCGAATACAGAGCGAGGAACGTGAAGAGGCATGTTAGTTACCAAGCGAGGGGGAGACCGAGCGGGCCGCATGGCTTGTTTCACCGGTGAGTCGCCAACGCCAGCCAAATGCAAGTTCGATCGATTGAACTGTCAACAGATTCCGCATCGACGCAGTCACTCTTTATGCTGTCCCAGCTGAAGGCCCCCATGGATTCTTTGCGCTCGGCAGGTCGGTCCTTCCTGATATGTGCCATCCGTGTAATCACACCTTGTCAGAATAATCGAGTCGACTCTCCGTACATCGAACAACCTTCTCGAGCGTCTCCATGCTTCCTTCTTTTTCTACATACTCACATCCCCGGGAACCTTTATGAAGATCGGAATGTTCCTTCCCAGTGCTGTGCTGGTCGGGGTCGCGATGTTATTTTGGGGACTCGGACAATGGGTTGAGGCAGGTTGGGTGCAAGAATCTCCCAGTGGGTTGCAGCAGCAAGAGGAGGAACATGACGAAAAGGTTGCAAACGCTGCTGATGCGATGGTCCAGCCGACATGGCGATCAAGACGAAGGCCTGTGTTACCTGCGACTATTGCCGTCCTCGCAACGCATTCCATCGGTCTACTGGCATTCGTCATGATCAATACTTCGTGGTTCCTCCATAGCCAAACTGTACGTCCTTTTTCCACATATTCGTACGTTACTCATTACGGTCTCTTCAGGTTTTTTCGTGGATCCTCCTCGTATTTAGCCTCGCTCCCCAGGCTCTCCTTGCATTTATACCATCTCATCCGTCAGGAACAGCACCGTTTTCGATGCTTTTGCAATCCTTCAACCTCTATTTAGCATCGACGGTCATTTCCATAACTTCCCTCCTTAATTTCTCTTTAGCTGCAACGCTCGCCGTCACTCTTGGTATTCCGCTTATCTGCAGTCGTGTTGCCTCCAGACTTTTCCCATCGTCCCTGAGGGTGCCTGCACGGCTGGTAGTCTACGCAGCATACTCACTACTTGCCTGGGGATGGCTTCTTCTGCCGACAGAAGTGGAGAGAGCGACGTGGAACTGGCAAGTGTTGGGCGTGTGGTTTGCGCCGTTTGTTTGCATTGTATACGCTCCACTCGTAATGCAGGCAGCGCTCGTTGGGCTGTCTGAATCATAACTTGCTCGTGCTAGAATTGATTCGTGTTGGGCAAGTACTCAATGAACAAACGTTCTGGAAAAAAATAGCATCATGCAGACTAGACTAGCGTAGAGATTATACATGGGCTTAGACTCAACCGATGTCCATGGCATTGGGATCATCGGACCCAAACAGGTCAGCATCCCCCTGGGCAGCATTTTCTGCCGCCCCCACCTCGTCATGTGGGCCGACCTCTGCATCTGTATCCGGGTCTTCAACGGCAATGCCCTCTTTCTTTCGTCGTTGTCTCTCCCTCATCTCGTCTCTTTGGGCGCGTTTCAGCTCTAAATCAGCCGAGAGTTTCTTGAGGGCATCCTCAAACCGTTTCTAGAAACAGCCATTCAGTGTCTGCTCCGAGAGACGGGTGGTAATACAATACTTTGATGAGTGGGTTTGCAGAGATGGCAACTTCATGCTCCTTCTTCCCCACAGCAGCCTCCAGATCTCTAATCTCCTCATTCAATAGTTTCCTCTCTTGAGCATCTTCATCGTCTTCGTCTTCATCGCTCTCTTCGTCTTCGTCCTCCTCGTCTTCGTCCTCCTCCCCTTCACCTCCTTCCTCATCGTCACCCAGTGCAAGGTCTAATTCAGCGGCGAGTTCTTCGTCGATATCCCCCTCTGGCTCGGCTTCCTCTCCCTCTCCTTCTTCAGCGTCTTCATCCGCCAAGTCAAGCCCAGAGGTGGCTAAATCGCCTGCCTCTGAACCCTGGGGACCAGGAGTGGGTGCCTCCAAGGGTTCTTCACGCTCAAGAAACTCGGAATCCGAAAGATCCGGGTTCACATTTTCGAGGACCTCTGCGACGCAAGACGGTGAGCCAATATAAACAAACGCTCGGACCCACGTCTTTGACTCACCGTACTTGACATCCGCTGCGAGATTGTCTGCTGCCAGCAGCCGTTCCACTTCTTCCTCTACGCTTTCTATCGTCTACGATATATGGTGAGGAAAGGAAAGGAATAAGAGTAGAGTACGAACCCTTTTGTTGACCCGTTTTCGGAATCGTCGCTTGCGTGTTTGGTGCAAAGGCGGGGTGATGCCATGCGGCCAGATGAACTCGTCGACGCTCACGTTCCTGTTCGCAGTGACTGCCTCTTCGTTCTGTATGCGTTCTCCCACCACCATCATCTGTATTCACGTTCCATAGAACGACAGAGCACACGACAGAAAAATATATACCTGACATATATCTGCCACCTTGAACATCTGCTTATTGTCCAGGGTCTTTTGGGCCTCGATGATACAGGGCAGATCGACCAGCTTGAAAGAGTAGAGCGAATTGCCGATATGAAGGATACCTCGTCGCGAGTCTACCATCTCGTTGGCCTCGACGACACGTCTCCCACCGCTTGGACGCACCTTTGAATTTGAACCACACGTCGGTCCCAATCTCCCTCGACTGAATCATCTTTCGCAGCCGCTCGCAGTCCTCCCCAGGCGGCATCCGGATGATGAACTGCTCCTCGAATGTCAGGTCCTCGTCGTCCGAGTCCAGTTCGCGGTCATAGGGACCCAGGAAGGACATGCCCGGGGCCTGCGCCGCCGCGCGCTCGCTCAGCTTGAGCTTGAGCTTGGGCTGGGATTTGGAGAGCTTGCTAGCGGAGAAGCGCGTCGCGCGCTCTTGGACCTCGGGCGAACGACGGAGACGGAGGGCGGTGGCCATTGCTTGCTCGGCGGCTGCGCGGAGAGGACGTGTGCGTTGGGGCTGGGCTGATGGAGCTGGGTGGTTCACGCCGTTGATAGCCGATGAGGGTCCTGCGTCGAGGTCATCTACGACGATGAGGTCGTCATCTGTCATTACGAGTATTAGTCTGCTTGATGTCGAGGAGGATGTTTTGGGGCACAAGTTATGTAATTACTAAATCACTCCTCTTCGCCATCCAACGTTCCAGGAAGCTCCTCCTCCTCGTCTTCCTCACCGACACCGCCTTCATCTCCAGTTTCTTCGTTGCCGTTTTCCGTTTTTTTGACAATATGGTCTGCCAGGAGGACATACTGCCAAAGACAAGCCGCTGTTATCGTCACTACTCCTAGCAGGAAAACCCAAGTCTTCCTCCTGTATTGGACGTCTGCAGGGTCAGCTGGGGCCAGGGCAACGCTAACGCTGAGTGGGCGGGGAATGAGGGACATCATCGACATTCTCGACACCTGGGAACGTTCATAAGACGGCGTTCGTGCTGCCTCAGCCTGTATGCGCCGCGCATGCTCAACCAGTCCCGCGTAAGACTCGAGCAGGTGTATCTGGAGAACAGAGTCAGGGAACGGAGGGTCGACTGATAAGAGGATGTGTGCGGCTAGGTACACGTCGAGACTCGTTGAACTACGGGCGAGAATCACTACCATGAAATGCGTGAACAGTCGAATTTTCCTCACCGATCCCCGAAATAATACGGTTTGCCATACAAGTGGCTCGCATGTACCCCAAGCGCTGTCTTTGCTTTATCCAGAATCTGGACAAACGATTAGTGAATGTTAGTTATCCACCACGCTAGCCATCGCACCTTCTCCCTCTCAAAAGCACGCGAAAACGTGAGCCTGTAGCTTCGCTTCTTCTTCTTATCCTTTTCAAACAAGCCCTTCTGCTCTTCCTCCTCGGCAGGTAAATTCCAAAGCCCTGCCGCCTGTAGCCGAGGTTTGTACGCCTGTCTTATTCGACAGGCCACGTAGTATTTCTGTGGGATAGACATCTCGCTTGAAAGCGCAGGGTTGGTCAGTCCGCAGAAATTAGCATCGATGCCAAAGAACATGTGTGACTGCACATTCAACCGAAGCGTGACAACATGTTGGTGGAGAGGTATTGTTCGAGCAACTTACGACGAGGTCAGCGATGCATGATTCGACGTGCGCGAACAGGGCAGTCTTTTTGGCTCTTTGTATACTGGTCAGAGACGCGTCGAGGTCTATGACTCCTGAGCCAGACGACTTGGCAAGGGACGCTACAAAGGCGACTATGGAGGGGAACGTGGCAACCGCGACGTGTCCGTGAGTTAGAAAAGGCAGATGGCCTGTGTTTTGGGGTTTATAAACGTGCGTCACCCAGGACAAACTATACTTACCGCTTGGGGATTCGTCGGGATTGGTGCAAGGTGCGACTTTGAATTTGCCTGGCATGGTGAGCTGGAGATACATGACAGCCGCAAGACAGATTGGGTCAAGCGACTGCAGGCCCCATTTCGAAGGCCATACATGCAGAGTGTAGGGTGCCTCAGACATGAACGGCTCAATACGGAAACCTCTTTTTGGAAATGGACGTCTTGCTGCAGCCCCGGAACCTAACACTGACAAACAAGTCGTCGGAGTTCATCTCCCTTTGTCATGTCATTCATCAAAAAACTAACACGAAACATTCAACTACAGTACAAAATCATTCATGGGACCTCCCCTGGAGAACAGTCCTGATGACCCGGAGCTTCCATGTGAACCATTGGGATTTCTGGGCCATCGGGCGAATCATGAAAATTAGGCAGTACCATCCAGTCCGGGTAGGTATTTATGTGTCGATTGGTTCACACATAAAGAACTACCCGCCGGGAAGGAAGCACTAGCCGCTTGATGGTTTATCTTTGGTTCTTCAACTCCTTGGGGCCTTTGTCGTCCATCATCTGCAGGCATAATGTCTTGCAAGACTAGAAAATCTGAAAGCCAGTCAGGACACTTCAGCTACCGTCTCACTTTGGACGTACCTAGGAATCTGTATCGAAATATAAAGGTGATGTAGGAGTGGTTGCCTGAGCCTTGGTACGGCTTTACGTTCCATGTTCTTGGATATTGCTCATAGGTACGTCTCTCCTCTCCAAAGCTTATGAAATGTTATTCACAAGACCCGCAGATCGTAGAATGTAGGTCGTCTCACCTGATGCAGTGTTCAGGCTTGGGAAGCTGCTGTGGCTTATTTGCAGCCCTCGAGCCTTCTATGGAGATGCGCCGGATCTT
>JBBPSN010000153.1:0-36159 GCA_038093615.1 Austroboletus olivaceoglutinosus | reverse complement strand
GTCGCCTCGAAGAATGAGGGAGATTCTCGCGTTGCTGACGACGTTTTTTCAGAGTCGATGCTGACATATGGGGAGGGCAGGCAGGGCCGTCAAAAGTGGTGGGCGGGGGAAGAGACCGCGGTAGACCAAGAGCATCGCTGTAAATGCTCCTTGAATGTGATGGACCTGCCCTCGATGTTGCACGCGAAGTCGAGAGGAAGCTGAGTGTTTTAAATTGTTCATCGGTGGTGCTCCTCTCCCGAAGTTTGACAGGAGCGTCGAAGATATCGAATATCCGTGGAACGCTTGGAGACTCGAACGATTCAGCCGCGAGAGTGGCGGAAGAGAGTATAGCTGAACGGATGAAGGAGGCAGAGACAGTTTTACGGGGAGTGACGTCAAGGAGAGCAGCAGTGGTAAGACGGTATAACGAGGCCATCGCGAATCGAGTTCACTCACAGTACTGGGGAGTTGAATAAGAACAGCTCACACTTTATACAGCTGCATCGCCTGGAGTGAGTTCCACGGAGAATATCTTAGTTGAATAGATCGACATGTTTATCGGCAATGGAGCGGCCTTACTGTAAGAGTGTGCCCCGAGCCGGCCAGTGCGGCACTAACCCGTTTTGGACAAGAAACCGATGACCTGCTGTTAACGCCAAGGGAGACGAAATTAAATTAGGCGTGAATCCTGTATGGCTGCTCTTCGAAAGATCTGTTACAAGAGGAACAATTTTATGGCTATGGCGCGGTGTTCTGCGCTCACTGAATACAAGTTTTACCAGTTTTGTCACTTTGTGTGAGTTTTGGCGTGCCTCAGCTCCGTGAACCAAGAAAGAGCGCCCAAATCGTATACGACAAGGAGCCATATGGATGGTGCGGGTAAGCCGCATAAACGCCACGACGACTTGAATAGCCCAGCAATTATGCTGTGTAGAGGACCAGGGGACGACTACCGGACTCTCGCCATGTTTGATTCAGCGATCAAGCCGGGTCGGCTGGAGGATGTAGCCGTTCAACGGCAAGACCCCACAACATCACGAAAACCACAATTTCCCGATAAATCATTGGGACACCCATAATAAATACGCTTGTTGCAAAGGCTATATAAGGCTATATAAGGGGTATATATTTTTCACATAGGTGCACAAGCAATGAATACATTTCTTTTGTATATACGGTTATATAAGACTTTATAAGAGCACTATATTAATATACTCCAGCTAGCAGGACAATCACCAATATATGGCCATACATTACCTGCCTGTCTCATATACTATGTCTAAATGAACAAATATCTTTTTAAACATTCCATAATGTAAAAAGGTTCAATTGCTGGGTAGTAAAGTCTGAGATGTGCTTAGTTGGCAGTGAAAATAGGACATGCATTTACGATGTTGGAATAGAAGGCATTACATGACAAATTCACTTGTACTGGCATGCAGCAGCCCCCATAGATACTTCACCAGTGGAACAAATGTAATAAATTAAACATGTCATGAAAACATATTCATCCATTACTTGGTACTAATTCACCCTAGCTTGTATGTACCATTACTATTAATCCTGTACACTCCATTTCATGGAATTCTGGAAGTGATAATTAGACGAATACTGCACTCAATTTGAACAAATGTGTTGGACAACTACGAGTCGTACCATTAGGGATAAACAGGTACAAGCTACACTCGGCCCCTATGATGACTACATATGACGACTATGACGACTATGACAAGTAGCTGACTGAGCACATATGCAATTGATTACCAAGACATAGTAGACTACGAGATAAAAGCGCTTGAGTAGCACTCCAACAATAGTTCTTGCTGCCCCATTCCCATTCGAGGTCCCTCATAGCACACTCACAGGTTATGAGCCCCACGCTCTAACCTCGCACAGACCAGCAACTCACATACTGCTTATTCATCATCTTACAAACATCATGTCGAACCAACCACAGCCACCGCCTATTACTCCACCGCCTATTCCTGCGCCACCTATTCCTGTTCCACAACCTACCAGTACCACTGCTACCACTACTTCCACTCCTGTCCCTGTACAGGCTGCGCCCACTCCCGCATCCACTTTGACTCACCACCAACGCTCTTCTGTGCATTCTTACAGTGGTGTTGCCGCTCCACGGCTTGGCAAACTCAATGATGACAACTGGTTTGCCTGGAAGATATGCATTCCAGCTACTCTTTGGGCACGCAGTGTTCTTGCCGTTGTTATCGGAGATGAGAAACAACCCGATGGGAACCTGGACCCTGTCAGCGCAGATGAGTGGGATAATCATAATGCAGCAGCTGTTGAACTGATCGTAAACGCCATTGAGTTCAATCAGGCCATCCACTTTTTGGATTGCGAGACTGCAATGCAGATGTGGAAAGCGCTCTGCACTGCCCATGAGCCACACGGTCAGCAGACAATCATTCTGTTGCAGAAGGCGCTTTACCGCACTGAAGCATCAGAGAGTGATGATCTGCCTGCACATCTAAATAGGATGCACGAGATGTGCGAGTGCCTTACCCTATCAGGCCAGATCATAAGCGAAGCTGACTTTAAGGCTCTCTTGGTTGGGTCACTTCCCCGTTCGTGGGAGGCCTATACAACCTCATACCTCGGATATCAGGCCAGAGGTGGAGGTAAGGGTAATCAGACAGCTCAGTATATAACAGTCAGTGATCTTATTTTGCTGCTAACCGAGGAATATAAGCAATGAAAAGAGAAGGATGGTCTGCCACAAGTGTACATGTCGATGCATTCTGCTAGTGTGCCTCCTGCCTCTACAAGTGGCCAGGCAATGAAACGTGTGTGCAATATTTGTGGCCGCCACAACCATCTTGCCGCGCAGTGTTTCAATCGTAACAAGCCTAAGTGCTCTATCTGTGAGTGCTTCAGGCACAAGGACATGGACTGTTGGAAGAACCCAGCCAACAAGGGCAAGGGTCGTGTCTCAAAGAGAGAGGAGAATGCGCTTGCCCCCAAAGTGAAGGGTAAGGGCAAAGAGAAAGGCAAGGGCAAGGCCTGAGCCAATGTTGCGGATGATGATGAGTCTGAGAATGAGATGGATGATATTGAGAAAGGGTTTGTTGCCAATGTAACCATTGCCCATGATGTCAAAATGAATGACACCGATGATGGTGATTTTTCGGTTTACTCATGGATTGCTGATTCGGGTGCAACGACTCATATATGCACCTAGCGAGACGCTTTTGAAAAATATATGTCGTTCTCTGAATGCACAATACATGGACTTGGTAATGTGCCTATAGCTGCCATCAGAGAAGGCACAGTCACACTAAGCACAATGGTTGGAGATACTACCACCCAACTGTGCTTGCACCACACACTACATGTGCCTGAGGCTTGTGAAAATCTTTTATTGCTGAGCTGTATTGATAAAACCAAAGGCCACTTCAAAAGTCGAGATGGTTAGATCCGCATATTTAATTCGAAGGGCACGCAGATGGCAATAGCACATCTGCACAAAAGTTTATATTATCTCGATGTACATACTGAGGTGCATCACACTAATGTTGCAATGAAAATCAAAAGAGCCTGGACCTGGGAAGAATGGCATCGTCACCTAGGTCATATTGGCATCTCTGGCCTACGAAAGCTATATGGTAAGAACCTTGTTGATGGGTTCTCCCTCAGAGACAGCCCACAGGACTTCGAATATGAAGCCTGCATCCAATCAAAGCTCTCGCAGCAGCCCTTACCTAAGTGGATAAAGCACTGCGACCGCCAACCTGGCGAACTTACGCATATGGACATATGGGGACTATATCGTACCCCTTCATACCAAGCATATAAATATTTTATTTCTTTCATTGATAATGCCACGAGGCACGTTACAATAAGTTATATGTGGGCAAAAGATGAAGCGCCGCAAAAAGTAAAACAATATGTGACTTACCTTGAGCACCAGTGTCAGTGCACACCTAAGGCTATATGAGCTGATAATGGACGTGAATATATAAATAAAGATTTACTTACCTGGTCACTAGATCACGGGATTGAAATACAGATGACCACCCCGCACACGCCAGAACAGAACAGAGTAGCGGAACAATGGAATCGAACTGTCATTGAATTAGTGCATGCAATATTGCTAGTGCGCAGCTTACCCGTTGAATTGTGGCCTGAGGCAATGACCCATGCCATATATATACGGAACCACACTTATACATGCACCTTACCTGATGCGATGCCGTCGCAACTTTGGTGGGGCAAAAGGCCCGATGTATCATTTATCCAGGAATTCGGTCATCCTGTGTGGGTACTCAATCAGGAGTTAAACCCACCAAAACTAGAAGCTTGCGCACATACCTTTATCTTTGTGGGGCATGAAGATGGCCCCTGAGCGATTCAATATTTTGATCGCACTAAGAAAACTGTAAAGGTAACATGTGAGTATCGATGGCCGTTATCTGCCAGTCTCGACGAACGTCGGTTTGTGGGGGAGGATGGAGGAAAAAGTGACAAACCTTCATCCAAAACTATGAGAGTCCCCACCGCAGGCCCACAGAGCACCAGTACGAGTGCCAAATGCCCATGAGACAATGGTATACATGACAAAACAAGTAAACGGCGGCGAATCGAAACAGATGATGATGACTTACCTGACTTGGCGGATGATCCTGATGACGACGACAATAATGAGTGTCGAGAGTCAGCTGTGAGAGCAGCGACTGCAATATACAATGCATTTAATGAAACGTACCTGAGTAGGAATGACCCCAAATTGCTCAAAGAAGCGATGAGATCTCCTGACTGGCCTAAATGGGAATAGGCCATCAATACAGAACTTGAGATGCTAAAAAATATGGGTACCTGGGAATTGGTAGACCCGCCTGCAGACAGAAAGCCCATCAGCAATAAATGGGTATTTGTAAAGAAATTTGACAAGGCAGGGAACCTACAAAAATATAAAGCACGCCTCATAGCAAGAGGCTTTAGTCAGATTCCAGGTATGGATTTTAACAAGATGTACTCACCTGTTGTCCGACTTGAGACAATACGGACCATACTTGCGCTCGCCATAGCCAAAGACTGGGAAATCCAGTAAATGGATGTAAAGGGCACATACCTAAATGGTACGCTCAAAGAAGAAATATATATGACCCAGCCTGAAGGACTGGATGATGGCATGGAACGAGTTTGTCGCCTGATCAAAACCATTTACGAACTAAAACAGTCCAGGCATGAATGGAACGCCGAATTTGATTGAAAGATAGGCGGCTTACAATTTGAGCGCATATTTTCAGACCCATACATCTACATATGGCGTACAGGAAAAGTTATTGAGATCATAACAGTATGGGTCGATGACCTCCTGCTCTTTATGAATAAAAAGGGGCAAATGTCTCACCTAAAAGGCAAGCTAAGTAAACTATTCGAAATCACTGATTTGGGTGAGCCAAGCAAATTAGTCGGACTCGAGATCACACGAGACCAGGATTGAGGGACATTGCACCTCACACAGACAAAATATATTGAAAATATTCTAGAGTGCTATGAGATGGCAAATGCCAATCTGGTGTTCACTCCACTTGACCTGAATGTAAAACTTGAGCCAACTGAGCTGAATGTTGAACCCAATACCCAAGCCGGGAATTATGCATCGCTGATGGGATCACTTATGTATATGGCAATAGGCATGCATCCCAATATAGCATATGCTGTTAATAAGCTGTGCTCATTTAACAATAACCCAAGCATGGTATACTGGTCTGCAGTGAAAAGAGTTCTACAATACCTGAAAGGTATAAAAGAGTGTGGTATAACTTATTTGAAACAGATGGACGAGCACGCCTTCCATGAATATGCTGATTCAAGCTTTGCTAACAATAGCAACTTGACATTGACCAGTGGCCACATGTTTATTCTGAATGGTGGCGCCATCACATGGAGCTCTAAACGAGAGAATACTGTGGCCCTAAGTACAGCCAAAGCTAAATTTATGGTGATGGCACAAGCTGGCAAAGAAATCATGTGGCTGCGCAACCTGTATACAGAATTAGGCTACAAGCCTAAGCGTGCTACAGTCCTATATGGCGACAATAAGTCCGCCATAGCAATAGCATCCAACACTCAGTTCCACAAACGGTCTAAATATTTTGACCTTAAAAATCTTTATATGCGCAAACAGATCAAAGTAGGTTGGATTATATTACAATATTGTCCAACTGACGAAATGACGGCTGATGTACTAACCAAAGCTTTGCCACAAGCAAAGCACGAACTACATTCACATGGTTTGGGCCTCCGCTAAGCTTGCGGGGGAGTGTTGGATGACTACGAGTCGTACCATTAGGGATAAACAGGTACAAGCTACACTCGGCCCCTATGATGACTATATATGACGACTATGACGAGTAGCTGACTGAGCGCATATGCAATTGATTACCAAGACGTAGTAGACTACGAGATAAAAGCGCTCGAGTAGTACTCCAACAATAGTTCTTGCTGCCCTATTCCCGTTCAAGGTCCCTCACAGCGCACTCACAAAATGTACTCAACCTTCAGTAACAGTTCTCATTGTCAGTTGTAAGGTCTTTGTTATGCTAATGATAGTGCTCAACTCTGAACCTCGAACAGGGCTGGTACCCATGTTGGAATGTTGGTCTCCTGGCTAGGGCTGGCACCTAGGCAAGGGAATGTCCTGATCAGTCCTTGAGTGCGACACTCGGTGGTGAAGCAGACTTGAATAGCGAGCGTGCACTCAAAGGTAGCATGAAGTCCTTTAGAAGCAAAAAGGAGTCACAAAGATCCTGAGCAACTAAGGCAGCGAGGTCCAGGGCTAAACACTACGTTGAATTGTGTAGATTTAACTAGGGAACAATCTACTGTACACGGTGCTTTTTATAGTAGGGAAAACGAGCACGGACCAAGAGGTCGAGGATGGTAAGTATCAAGTGAGGAAAGTCCTACGAGATACCAATAAGGAGTACTTGCCTAGAATAGAAGGCAGAGGAGATAAGCGTCCAGAAGATAGGTAACTAAGCGGAAGACCGATCATAGTCCTACAAGGAAGGAGGCCAGACAGGGAAGGCATTGGGGAATGGGGAGTCATTGTCGATGGAGAACGGGTTCTCAGGTAGAGGGTAATCAGTCAGAGAGTACAGAGGAAAGGGATAGTAAAAAGGAGAAAAAGTAGCCGCAGGGTCTTCTATCATAACATTACCTCCCTCAAAAGGTGGATACACTATATCCACAAACATCCATCTAGAATTCCTCCAGATCTCCCTCGTTGAGGACGATGGCATCATCATTCCAGACATCGATGGGGACATAGTTGATGGCGAGATGCCCGATGGCGTCGCAATGAGCGCAGCGGTTGTCAGGGCAGGCACATTGGATATGTCCTGGGGCGAGACGTCTGCAGAAGGGACATCAATACTTGGGGCAGTGAATCCGTACATGGGAGATGGAGCCACAATGGTAACACTGGGTATGTGGTCAGAGGGAATGGATCGGGGTAATGATGATGGGAGCATTGGTGGTAAGAGGGGGGATCGGAAGGGGCATGGGGTTAGGGACTGGCATAGGAGGACAACCAGGGTGAGTGAGCCCATATGAGGCCAGAATCTTGTTCTGTCAGGTGACCTTCTTTTTCCCAGTGGGCTGAGGTGACAGACCAGGTTGTGCAGGGCCTAAGAGATGGGTAGAGGTCAAGGCAGTGGTGTGGGTGGGGGTCTTGGGGAAATGGGGGGTAGTGGTCCAGTCGGTAGAGGTTTCAGTGGCACCTGTTGCCAGTCTGTTAGCAGTGGTGATGATTCCTCCCAATAGAGGTCCTCAAGGTCCAAAGATGGGGGGGTTGAAGATCCGTTCATCATCAGAGACGCAATCAAAGACCGGCATGTTGACTGCGGAGGACTCGGAGGTCAGGTAAGGGATAGGATACCAATATTTTTCATTGTGATCGGGAGAAAGGGATTGGAGGATGGGAGCAAGGAATGGCTTGACGTCTTGTCTGGGGAGAGAGTTGATAATTCTGGCAAAACCAACATTGTGGAGTTGGGAGAGTAGGTGGGTCCGCGTCTCCACCAAGGAATGTTTGATGATGAGATCGATCAAGCTGTTGGGAAAGGGGTGGGTGGTTGCATGATCTCGGTTGAGAGAGATTGCGAGACCAAGATGCTGGTAGAGGGTGAGGAAAGGAGTGAAGAAATTTCCATCCATGTATCTGGGCTCCTTCATGAGTCTGTCGAAGAGGGTAGGACATTTGAGGACAGCGATGTAAAGGGTGCATCTGTGGGTGGGTGGAAGCCTGTGCACATGTATTGGTGGTCCCAGCGCACGGAACCTGATGGGTTCAGGTAGGGAGGGCGGCAGCGAGAGCATAGGGAGCATATGGGGGGATCTGGTGCCATAGATGGGGATTTCTGGGGCATTTGGGATGGAGATGGTATGAGGGGTGGACGGACTGGAGGGGCAGTGGATCCGAGCAGTGTTGGTCATAGAGTTACCAATTGGTGTGCCAGATACAGTAGGGGACATAGCAGAAGTAAGAGTGGGTGGAAGTGTGGTTGGAGGGAAGTTCATTGTGGAAATGGAAAAGACACTTGGCATAGGTTTCTTTGGAGGCGAAACGGAAGTAGAACTGGGACATGGGGGTGTCAAAGACTTTTGGCTTTCTTATAAGCAGTAAGGAGGTCTTTGGCACTGCCTAAGTTGGATTCGGGTTCCCATGTATCTTCACCTGTTCCGTAACCTTTCCATCGGACTCTGTACTGTTTTCTTCTGGGAGTTCCTCAATGAAGGATGATACACTCAATCTCCCACTCTTCTTCGCCGCCTATAAGTTCCGGTGGCAGCTTATCGTAATTGGGGCCATGTTCAGTAGTTTCTCGATAAGGTGTAAGAAGGGAAGTATGGAAGACATTGTGGATTTTCCAGGTTGGGGGTAGTTTCAGCTGGTAGGAGATCGGGGATAACACTTTGATGATCTCGAAGGGTCCAACTCGCTTCGGGGCTAATTTTCAGGAGGAGAAGTTGAGGTGGAGATTGGTGGCTTCTAGCCATATGTCAGTTTCTATTTTGAATGGGGTGAACTTTTTATGGTTCTTGGTGGCCATTAGGAGGCGGGCATGATCGTGGGCTGCTTGGGCTTCATTTCTAGCGTCGAAGAGAGAGGTTAAGCATGATAGTGCTGGCATGAAGGTTTTTCCTATTTTCGGGTAAGCGCGTGGTTTGTATCCCATTATTAGGAAAAAGGGGGAACATTTTGTGACAGAGTGCATGGCAGAGTTATGGTGGAATTCGGCTATAGGGAGAAGGTCGGGCCATTTAGCGGAGTCTTTATCGCAAAAGATCCGGAGCCAGGTTTCCAGTTCCTGGTTTACTTGTTTGGTCTCTCCATCGGTCTTGGGGTGGTAGGCGCTTGACAGCACTAGGTCATATTGTAGAAGGCGGGCTAGTTCTCTGGAGAATGCTGAGGCAAACTGTGGACGACGATCAGAGATACATTTGTTGTGAAGTCTGAAGCATTTGAACACATTTTGGAAAAAGAGGTGTGCAATTCCTCGAGCATCAATTGTTTTGTCACAAGGGCAGAGAATTACCCCCTTCATAAGACCATGGTTGACGACAACCATAACAGAATCAAAACCCTGGGTAAGGGGAAGGCCAGAAATGAGATCCACGGAGATTTGTTGGAAGGGGCAAGTGTAGGAAGACGGGATTGGAGACAGTGGGGGTGTTGTTGGGTGGGTGTTGATTTTATTGCTTTGGCAAGTGGCACAGCCAGCAATATATTGGTGGATGAAGGTGGACATACCGGGCCACCAGTAGTTGCATTCGAGGAGGGAAAGGGTGCGAAATTGGCTAGTATATCCTCCTGCTAAGGAGTTGTGGATTTTGCAGACGAGGTCAGGATGTGCAGGTTCGGGAATGTAGAGACAACCACAGAAGTATAGGTGGTTCTCAGAATATGTCCAATCAAATGGGACTGATTGAGGGAGCAGGGTGGTGCCATTGTACATCGCTTTGAGGGCAGTAAGTACAAGTAGATCAGCAGGGGTGGAATCCTGAATTTTATTGGCGATTGTAAGGTCAAGAGATCTAATGAACATGGTCTCGGGGAGAAGGGTAACTTCAACATTGTCTTCGGATGTGTCGATAGAATCCTTCCATGATAGGGCATCAGCGGGATCCATTTGTGTACCAGGCATGTATGTGAGAAGTAAGTCGAAGTCTTGGAGGAACATTTGCCATCAAGCATGGCGACGGGAGAGGCAGTGAGGTTGACGGAAGTACGTGAGGTTCTTGTGGTCGGTGAGTATGATGACGGTGTGGTGGGCACCAAGCAGGTAGTGGCGCCAATCCTCCAAGGCTTGGATGATGGCGAGGAGCTCTTTGTCGTAGATATTGTAATTTCACTCAGCATCACCGAGGGTGGCCAATCGGTAAGCACAAGGATGGAGGTCGCCATTGCCGTCTTTCTGCATCAGAACTCCTCTGGTGGTGGTAAGGGAAGCGTCAGTCATTAGGTGGTACTGGAGGTTGGGGTCAGGGAGCCAGAGGATGGGCTAGGTGGAGAAGAGTTTCTTTAGCATCTTGAGAGCTTCTTGGTGGGGTGGGGTCCAATCCCAGGTCTGCGCTTTTCTTGTTAGTTCCACGAGAGGTTGAACAATACAAGAGAAGTTGGGGATGAACTTCCTATAGAAATTACAGAATCTGAGGAAGGAGTGGACTGCTTTGAGAGAGGTGGGGGCCTTCCATTCTTTTATGGCTTTGAGTTTAACCGTGTCCATGCCTAAATGACTGGGGCGAATAACAAGACCGAGGTAGTTCATGGTGTCAGAGTCGAATGAGCATTTCTTTAGCTTGCATTTGAGTTTGAGATCACGGCACCATTGGAGGACCTTCTTTGTTCATTCTTGATGGGTGGCAAGGTCTTTGGAATGGATTCCTATGTCATCCATATAGATGGAGAGCCATCCTTCACCAATGTAGTCAGTGAATTCAGCATCCATGAATGGTTGGAAGGTGGGTGGGCTGTTGCAGAGACCGAAGAACATGACAGTGGGTTTGAAGAGTCCAAATGGGGTGACGAAAGCAGCTTTCCATTGGTCCTGGGGTTTGATCTGGATGTGGTGATATCCTCCTTCGATATCAAGACTGGTGAAGAACTTTGATCCTGTGAAGCAATCAATGAGTTCCGAGATATTTGGGAGGGAATAAGCATTTTTGATCATATGCTTATTTAGATCTTGGTAGTCCTGGCAGGGACAAAGTTCTTCTCCTCTTTTCTTCGGAATGAAGAACATAGGGGAAGCCTGGGGGGATTTCAATGGTTGGATAGTTCCTTGAGCTAGATGTTCATTGAGGAATTTCCTACATTCCGCTTGTTCGGGGAGAGAGAGGGGGTAGGGTTTGGCTCATCGGGGAATGAAGGAGCCCATTAGCTCAATTTTGTGATCAAAAGGTCAAGCTGGTGGTAATGGTGGGGGTCCTTTAGTTTCGAAGACATCTTGGTAAGCTTCATATGCTGGTGGGAGGGTGACAAGAGGTTTCTTGTGCTTGGTGGTAATGGCAGTGGAAATGGTAGTACAGTGGATGTGTTCTGCTTCTTTGAAGTGGCGGATATACCACTTGTTGACTTTATAGTCGGAGTCGGCGTGGAGATATCATAAGAGATATCATTGCTCAAGGGCGTCATTTTCATTTCGTCGGGGAACTTTGTAGTTGCCTGAGATCATGACTTCACCAGAAGTCCAGTCAATGAGGGGGTTTTGTTCCCTCAGCCATATCATCCCTAGGATGATGTTTTCTTTGCTAGATGGTAGCACAAGGAAAGTCCTGTGTTCTTTGATGTCTTGCATTCACAAAGCCAGCGTAGTCCTATACCGGATCATACCTGACTTGTTACCTGAGCCGTCCGCATTTAGTGCACAGATGGGGCGAGGAATTCGTTCAAGGGGGTAGTTGTTTCTTTTTGCGAGGTCGTAGTTTATGAAGGAGCTGGTTGCTCCGCAATCAATGAGGGCAGTGGTGGTTTCAACACTTTTTCCTTCTGTAGTTGACAATGAAACAGGGACGAGGATTGAATTGGTTTTAGAGGATACAAGTATGAAAGTTACAACTGGAGCGAAGGACGTTGATTCCTTGCTCTGTTTTAAAAACCCTGGAAGTTTTTATCTCTTTCTTCAATGCAGGCTATGTTCTTGGTTGATCCTTTGTTGGCAAAGTACTCTTTGAGGACGTCGAGTACTTCTGCATTGGAGATCTTGTCCTTGGTCTGGAGTTGTTGGACATATTCTTGAAGGGGGTCTTTCTTCGCTGGTTCTGGGGTGGCGATCATCCATGTATGGGCAGTTACGAGGAGGACATGGTGGTTGAGACAAGTTTGAACGGTGGTTGCAGGTGGAGCATCCGACTTTGTGGCAAATAAAGCAGTGGTTTTCACGCATGTGACAGGCTCTTTCCATGGGGGAGAGGAATCCAGGACGTTTGGTTTGGATAGCATCCATGTCCATGGCATGGGGGTCTTTGGTGCTGCATCATGAGTCGAAATGTCCTTTTCATATGTCATGGATTCGTTCTTGTTGGCAGGTGAAAGTGACGACTTTTGTCATCCAATCTTTGAGAGTCTCAGGTTCCTTTTCTCCTCCAATGATCTTGTCTATGAGATCAGGGTCAAAACCTTTCATGTAGTATTCAATTAGGCCTTCTTGGTCGGTGAGGCGAGATTTGGCGGCGAGGAGGGAGAAGTCCGTTTTATAACAGTCACATGCCTTGATTCCTTTTCCTTTCATGAAGATGTTCCGGAGTTTTAGTCTGGCATCAGTGGCGGAGTCTTTGTGAGAGAATGCACTTAGGAAGTCTTCTTTAAAGCAGGCCCAAGTGATATCGGCAGGGGGGATAGTTCCAGAGTCAATGTTCTCATAGGTGGCTTCGGCATAAATGCGGCCATGGCCTTTCGACATCCTGTTCAAGGTGGTGAACACCTTCTTTGAGTTGTTGTACTTTGAGGTATTCATTTGGAAGTACGCATCCATTACCCTTATCCAAAAGTTGGCATCCGACAGTTCACCGGAGAACTCATCGGGTAAGCTGGCTTTTAATTCTGACATATCTGGGTCGTCGGGGTCAGCTTCTGATTCGGAGGGTGGTTCATTGGGGTCTGGATAATGGGAATGGGGAAGCAAAGTATCATCTCCTGGGTCCTCGGTGTGGTATTCTGAGTCAGATGGGGAGCAATGGACAGAGATGGGATATTCTCCGGGTAATAACTCAGGTACGGGAGGAGGGGAGCTTAAGACGATATTGGGATCTTCTTTGGTAGGTGGCTCAGAGTGGCGAGAGAATATGGAAGAGATGGCTTAGGGAATGGAGAGTCAATGATGGGATGAACCAGGGGGTGCTAGAAGCAGGGGAATCTGATGCCATTCTTGTTCTCATGCAGCTAGGTTATCGGTAATGGTCTGGCTAGCTTGCCATGCTCGACGGAAGGCAATCTCTTCTTCTTCGTTGGAGTTGTACTGGGCAGAGTACCGTGAAATGGTGGGCGACCTTTCTGCATAGTAGCAGAGGTATGTGTAGAGTTAAATCTTTTGTTATGCTAATGATAGCACTCAACTCTGAACCTCGAACGGGGCTGGTACCCGTGTCGGAACGTTGGTCTCCTGGCTAGGGCTGGCACCTAGGCGAGGGAATGTCCTGATCAGTCCTTGAGTGCGATACTCGGTGGTGAAGCAGACTTGAATAGCGAGCGTGCACTCAAAGGTAGCATGAAGTCCTTTAGAAGCAAAAAGGAGTCACGGAGATCCTGAGCAACTAAGGCAGTGAGGTCCAGGGCTAAACACTATATTGAATTGCATAGATTTAACTAGGGAACAATCTACTATACACGGTGCTTTTTATAGTAGGGAAAACGAGCACAGACCAAGAGGTCGAGGATGGTAAGTATCAAGTGAGGAAAGTCCTATGAGATACCAATAAGGAGTACTTGCCTAGAATAGAAGGCAGAGGAGATAAGCGTCCAGAAGATAGGTAACTAAGTGGAAGACCAATCATAGTCCTACAAGGAAGGAGGCCAGACGGGGAAGGCATCAGGAAACGGGGAGTCATTGTCGACAGAGAATGGGTTCTCAGGTAGAGGGTAATCGGTCAGAGAGTACAGAGGAAAGGGATAGTAAAAAGAAGAAAAAATAGCCATGGGGTCTTCTATTATAATAGTCTTCATTGTTACTTTCCTCACATTGACTTGATTGACTTGAGAAGTCATCTTCGCACGTGCTGAACCTCTCATCCCCATTTCTGTTGTTGTCCCGCTCCATGACATCCAATTCCAATTCTTCCTCTTCCGAATCATTCTTGTTCCTGTTATTGGCTGTCCCATCCTTCAAATCTTCTCCAACTTCAATAGATAGCCCTGGTTTATCTTTCCCAACAATGAGACCGACATGACCAATTCCTATTTTGGCATAGCAGGCAAACATGTCTTGATCAGCGAATCTAATAAACTTAGCATATCCGAAAAAGGGACAAAAAGAAAACACACATGTTGACATAGAATGCGGCCCAGTCATTGTGTTCTTCCAGTAGTCTTGCTGATGAGTGCCCTGCTTTCAAGAGCTCTCCAAAGTGTCCTTCACTAAATGCTGGAATCAAGTGACATGCTCATATAACCAGTGATGGATCTAAAAACCCAAACAGAACGTGGTCTGGGTGATCAGGTACAAATCCTACCTTTGGCAAACATGCACCTTTGAAGCCCCATTTATGCCTTTCATTGATTCCAAGCCAGTGGACCCATAGAACCTCAATATTCTGTTAAGATTGACTAATGCCCCTAGGACAGTAATGGACATCTAGATGGAAGGCACAAATAACCCAAGCATACCAAAAGGGATGGGATTCATCCCTGGAGGCGACTATGGCAACATCACCACAGGCAGGTCAGATGGTATTGTGGGCCCGATGAATATCGTAGGTAGTGTAGTTGACACATAGTATTTTCGACTCTATGATGGAATCGAAATTAATGAATCAAAGGTCATTATGCTGGTCTGCTGTAAAAGTCCTCTCGTCTCCATCATACTCCAGACCAAGAACCCTTGAAAGGATATGGTCCTTTAAGGATTGCATGAAGTTTGGCTAGCCACACAGAAAATGTGAATTTAGTGTATTTATATGACCAAAAACATGGACTGTGTACTTACTTTCACTGCTGGGTCATCTTTGTGCTCCAGGAGAAAGCACAGAAGATTAATTACATTGTCATGCCTTTGTGTTTCTGCCATAGTGTGATTTAAGATAGGGCTGGGGTCAATTTCCTCTTCCAAAGATTTAATTTCTTTATTTTGTTGCCTCTTGAAAAGTGTTTTCCATCTTTCCTGCCTGCCAAATTGCTTGTGGATGTCTTTCTTGTTGCCAGCCCCATAAAATTTCTTGATTACCTTGTATACTTGCTCCCCCTTTCAATTTCGTTGTTAGGATATATATAAACATTAAGCACAATTGAGCTTGCTTACTATCATTGTTGAGTAGGAATCCATTGTTCCAAAAAGCTTGATCATATTCTCATAGTCCCCCAATGCATGAAACTTGTATGTATTGATATTGAATCATTTCATACGAGGGGCTATGGAAACATTGTCTTTTCTCTGGCCAATTGCCATGTTGGCAGTCTCCTTTCTCAGTCTCCAAGCAGCTTCATTTGGGAGCTTCTTGGTGTTGAATGATACATAAGTGATGTTCTGGAATTTACAAACTTGAGCACTAAGACATCATAGAGACTGGTGGAGTAACATAAGAGATGTGTCAGTATGGACCCTCAGTTTTGCTAGAGCTTGCCATTCTGCCAGTCGAAATAGCAGGGTTGTCACAATGTTGTCATGGGTTGGCAGCAGGAGTCCTTCAAAAACAAGTAGCAAACACTGTAATATCATTTATCAAAATACTAAAGGCAAAGAGAGACTCAGTCTCACCTGAAGTACATCTTCAAAATACCATGCTGGACGTTGAGTTAAGTTGCTGACATTGTCAGGAAAGCACTGTATTGTAGCAGAACTAAATGCTTGAATCTTTGCAAACCTATAAAAATGAACTCGGTTAGCAACCTGGATCAATACTTAAGAAACTTGCCTTTGGTTGAAGACAGTGACCCTGTAAGGGTCAATGGAGTAAAGAATTCTAATGAGGTGTTGGAGAATAGATTTCCATACTTCCAATGCAAACTTGTGCATCTCATCAACCACAAGGGCTCGGTAGATGTTAAAGCCCAATCTCAAGAGATGCTCTGTGAATGCATTCTATGAATAAGTTAGGGATGTAGGGAAGATATTATACAATTTGCATACCAGTGTTGGCACAAGCAACTTCTCTTTTAAATTTCGTTCTACTATTGTGCTTTTCAATGCCTTTCCCTGTTTATAAATAATGCGCTGGGCATTTTTCACTATGTGCTGGAAATGGGTGTGACCTGTAGATACTCAGGCAAACATGTCATTTGAATGCCCAAGCTTATGAATACTACTTTTTGGGACCAGGCATTGTAAACAGGGGTAACTCCCTTTATCTTGAATGGTAGCAATGAGGACCTTAAAAAAGTTGAGTAAATTGTAGCAACCGTTAATGATATATACTTCTCTGGGTAGTCTGCAGAGCATGTGAACAAACATGGATATACGCGCCTGGCAACTCCATCAAAGCACCTGATTATTATTCCATCCTGATACACTTGCACAAACTTGTCATCAAGAAGTATACCCCAAACTGCATGGAATAGTTCGCGTTTGCAGTGGGTAAGTAGATTTGATTGAGCTTTTATTTTTTTGCTCTGCAATACTGTAGGAACCTGTATGAATAATAAAATCCAGATATTTTGGTGACTAGTTATTCCTACCTTGGGTATGAAAGCAATTGGATGATAAGCTCCAGAACTTGGTGCCACCCAAGTGTATTTCAACTGATTTCCAAAGAAAAGATAGATTGGCCAGACCAATTCGCAACCAAACTGGGCAAGATGAGTGGAATCTGACCATGTCATTAATGCTGCAACAACCCTCTCCAAGTTACACCTGTTTGATCTTCTTTGCTTCATGATCTCATTGTGAGCTTCATGCCATGCATCAGATATATAAAGTTCATCATAGACTCGATTTTCTTCCCCAGTCTCTGTAAACATCTGGACCTTTACCACAGTGTTATATCAATTCACTAGTGTTTACCAGACTAGAGATACTCACCTTTTTAAATGGAATTAAATGGAAAGACCTTGTTGAGGAATTTGCAAATATAGCCCATATGATGTCGAGTATTTGACGGTGATAGAATCCATCGATCCTTAAGGACTTTCTATCACTCCCTGGAATAAGGTGATAGTGTGGAAAGGGAATGTCAATACTTGAGCAATGCCATTTGTCTTGGCCAAAGGATAGTTCGTCGGGCAGCTTGTTCTCTTCCTTGTCCATCTGGTGAACTGCAATGTGTGCATCAAAACTGCCCAGATCTTCTATCCTGAAATTGGGTGCGCAAAGAACGTCTTGTACAAGTTGCATCACTTCACCTCCAGATTTATTATGGCTACCAGATAGGTACCATGTCATTAGCTGCCATACAGACATATTTGCCCAAGGCCAGGGAGGGTTGCACCTAGGCTCAGTGAAGATGGGTATGAGACCAGAGGAAGTTGGATAACAATGGCTTAGTTCTTTATCAGCCAGAAAAGACATCAGATCATGAGAAGGACGGTGTCAGTATTCATGGGCAATTCCAAACTGGTTGAATTGGCTGCAGAACAAGTCGAACATGTGGAGAATGACACAGCACTAGACAGGGACAGAGCTTTCCACAGGAGTCAGTGGTAAAGGTAGCTCTGGCAGCTGGTCTCTAAATCTTGCTGGCAATCTGTGAATTCTTGGTACCAGTGGCTCGCTGGTTTTGGAAGGCTGCATAATATCAGGTATTGCAGATATTAGGATACTGGGCTCCTGCAAGGAGGACAAGGCTGGATAATACATGGTTGGAGGATTTCCTGCCACAGAGATCTGGTCCATGAGAATATCCTCTCCTGGTATCCGTTGCTTGGTCTGCATAGGTGGGGGAGGTTGGCCACCTTGCTTCTCAAAGTTCTGAAAGGCTACTGTTTGGCACTTATTTAAGTACAGAGCCAACTGCGTACCTCGTGGCCTGTTCTGGGTTGCTTTTCGGGTGGGTGTAACATCGTATTGAGTCTTGAAAGTCAGAGTACATTGTCAGATTGAAAAGAAGCATATGAATTGCAATGTTGATTGAGACCTTTCTGCAATGAAAAGGAGTGCGGGCATCTACCTCCACACTTGAATATGATGATTGTTCTTGAGAAAAAATGCAGTCAGTAGAGGAAGGATGGGTGTGAGATGAGAAAAGAATGTAGGACTTGACCATTCCTATATATAGGCCTGCAGATGTACATGTACATTAACAATTATGTCAAGAGCATGTGCATTGTTACGTACCAAGTATCGCTTCTCCTTTAAAACGAGGGCATGTCAAAGTCCCTGTAAATTTGAGCCCAGCCCTTACCCATTCAACATCATTCACGATTAGAATGTAAGAGAATAATGCTAAATAGCCAGGAAACATAGGATAAAAATCTTTCTATAATTTGGTCATATTAAAAAGAGTACAACGTAAGGAAAAAATGTTTGACACAGAGTATGACATGAGGAAAAATGTCTGTGGAAAAGAGTACAGCATGATGAAATAATGTTTGCGAGTAGCTAAAGGAATAATGTTAATCATGGTACTCCAACAGAAAGGTGTGTGGGAGGAGGAAAGGTCTGCCAAAATTATCGAAAAAGTTCTGTATGTAAAATAAACAAGCATGGTATATCACCTGGAAGCACATCACCTTGCACTCTTCTGTACCCAACCCCCCCCTGGCAGTATAATTGTACAAGGAGAAGTGGACATCTGGCCAACCTCCAAGAAGCATACAAAAGCTGCACAATATTGAATCGTTGTCAGGGTGGGAGTCTGTCAGAAAAAAGTCACCATGCTTTGTAGGGAGTGCTTCTTTCTACAACACAAGCCCTGCACTCCCTCAAAAGATGCAGCAGAGGAGAGAAAACCATGCTTGAGTATGATGTGGTGTAGCCCATAGCTCAGGGACCAAAACTTGGTCAAGGGCAAGAAGCTCAGTGGAAGTTCATTTCATACAGTTCCCATAGAATGGCCTTCATCAGGTGAGGAGGGGGATTGAGGAGGGATGGGATTTGAATGACTCTACCACACCAGCATACGATGTCCTTGGGTGCCCAAGAGGAACCAACTATGAAGACAACACCAGTCTCACTGAAAATCTCCAGGGCAGCAAGTTTGCATGCTTTGGAAAGATTTTTGCCCTTGTTTGACAAGGGACTGGGAGCCTCCAGAACTTCCTTGGGGGGGATACTGTTGAGGAATTCTCTCCAGAGTTAAGGGGACAGGAAGATTGCAGGAGGGTCATGGTCCAGATGGCTGATCCAGTAATCGCGTACTGCTAGCCAATTGGTAATATAGAGCTGGCAGTACTCAGCTGTGTGAGCAGTAACAAGGAGGGCCAGTTCTGGGAATCGATACCCTTTGTCGCCCTTTAACTTCACTCTAGATGGATCTTTATTCACAGTTTTCATTGCCTGTTCCCACACTGGCAGTGGTAGAGGCATCTGTGGGTCGCATAGTTCTTCCCACTTGTTTCAAGACATGCTGCCTGGTTTTATTAGTGTAAAGTCTGTGCAAAAAAAGAAAAGCTGACCTACTTTGTTGGGCAAGGCTACTAGTACCTTGCGACCACTGGTTATTCTTCTTGGCAGCCTTTCTTGTCTGCATATGGGTTGGGGCCTTTCCAACATGACTTGTGCTTTGAGACATTAAATCGCCACCCAGGTTTTGTGAAGAAGCAATTCCCATATAGTGGCACCAAGCATGTACATGATGAGTGAAACCTTCTGGTCCCTGGCAGAGTAAGTCGAAGGGTGGGACAGATTTGCCTGGCTCCGTGTACATGGAACAAATGATGTGGTCAGGGAAGGTGTACTTTATGGGCTGCTCGATTTTTGTCCATGCTGTAACAGTGGTTTTGCTGTGAATAAGCCATATGGGCACGCCGGTGTGGAAGAGTTGGTCGCAAAGGGTGGTATCTTGAGTGAAACACCCCATCCAGTCCTTGCACACAGGGTAAGTGGTGGAAAGGAATGTGAGTTTCGGTTGGACATCTTGGATGTAGTCAAGGAAGGCATAAGCATCGAGGAATGAGTGCTGGATTTGGGCGGTGAAGGCAACAACATCACAGAAAGTGAAAGGATGGTGGAGGAGAATCTCAACGGCGTGTCGAAGCAATTGTAGGATTCTGGACAAAATGTTCTTCTTTTCACCCTGATTTTTCCTCCAAGCTTTGTACCACTTGGAAATCAGCAGGTACAAAGAAACTACTCTGGCTGTCTTCTCCAGCTTTAACTGACCAATTTGGAAGGTGGCCATAGCAATAGGCTCAAAATCCTCCAAAGTGGGCATAAACCATGTGCAAGACATTGGGTTGGGCTGCAGGTGATGCTCTTGTCGAGGGATGCAGACGGAGTATTCAAACTCCTTGCAGTAAACTTAAGGCCACTGGAAACAATCTGCTGTCATGTCTAAGGAAAATGAATGAATAGAAGGCTAGGTGACTTCCTCAAACAAATCCTCCAGGCCCAATCTTACTATAAGCTGTTGGTAGACAACTAACCTAACAGATCAAACAATAGCTTAACTACTGAGTGAGTGAAAACTTAGTGAATCGGATCCCTGGTCATTCTTCCAAGTCGAGGTTATTAGCCAAAGGACTTAGGTTGGCTTCTTTCCTAGCAAAAATAAGCAAAGGGCTGAGTTGTGGATAGCAGATAAGTACAAAAACCCAAAGTGTGTAGGTTTGGTACATAAGTGTAGAGCTTGGTTGGTGATTTCCAAGATCAGTTTAAGGCTTGGGGCTGTGCAATGATTATTGCCTGAAAGGGTCTTAGATGAAGTAGTTTCTGAGATAGAAAGTTCCTTGTGATGGTTTGTTGTTGGTGTGCAATAATTCTTCTGCAATAATTGCTCAGAAAAACCACTGTTTAGTGAATTGCGCGAGATCTAACTGCTAAATGTAGCAATTAAAATGTGTGGGAAAATCAATTGGATGTCACTCTATATGTGCTCAATGTGGTTAGTAATAAACCTTTGTTATTGGCTCACGAAAGTGCTGTCTGTGTACTAAGCGAACACTCACCTAGTAGATATTCTTAGACTAGATTTATCTAAGTTACGGTGCCTTTCTGCTGTAGTGGCCACCTACTAGGGGATGCAATGACGTAATCAGGTGCTGTCTGGCTTAGTGCAATACCCAATTATGATAAAGGCTTTCTGCTTTAGTGCTCAAGTACCAATTGTCACTTAATATGTGCTTAAATGTGTAACTGTTCTAGTAATCGCTTGTAGGGCTTATGTAAGCTCGGATATAAGCGAAATTACCTAATAGAACCTTATGTACACTTGGGGGACCTTTGGAGATAGAGAAGATGGGTTATTTAACCTTTTCCCTACTAACTATGCACCAAAAGTGTGTTTAGGGCAAAGATATTGTTATCTAACCTTAGATATTATGTAATCTAGGTAGAAGCGAAATTATCCTAGCCTTTTCCCACTAAGATCTCAAAGGGGGGAGCTAAATCCTCTTCTGGGATAGAAGATTGATCTAGAGATTGATGAGATCTGAGGTACAGAGATCAGCCTCTATATATACTAAGTACAGGTGGCTGTGCTGGACCCTTTAAGCGGTCACAGGAGTCAGAAGGAGTCATTTCGGGTCGGGTATGAGTCAGAATGAGTCAGAATGAGTCATTTTGACAGATCTGGTAGTTACCCTTTTGGTGACTTCTCTTTTAGTCCTATGACTGTGCTACCATTCTGGGAGGGGCTGTGCATGTCCCAGAGTGGTGTGGCTATGCTAAACAGGGGCCAACATACATATGGGGGTTATTAGGGTTGATACAGTAGTGTAAGTACAATATCGCTTATTAGTGTATATGTAGTGTAAAGAAATTTACATATCTCTTGATCCTCTTGAGATAAAATTACAAAACAATTAGGGGAGGTAGTCATCTATATGATACATCTTCTGACAGCAGGAATAGTGCATAGGTTGTGTTCCTGACTCAACACAATTTCTTTCGTGTGCAGGTCATCATGGTACCGAAGCGGCTATCTGCTCTAGCACAAAGTTCTTCATCCCCATCGTGAGGCTCAGGGACAAAGGTCATGTTCAGGGAGGTATAGACCCAAACACTGTTGGTGTCGGCTGCAATACATTTTGCATCGAGACTCAAGAAAAGAACTGAAAAGCTTTGTTAGCATAGTACTTCCCATTATTGACAATGTGCTCACCATCATCATTTGGCCTCTGAGGGCGATAAAGGGTTAGGGCAGTAGACATTTTCGAGAGACACAAGGGGGGAGGGAGGGGCAAGTGAGAATGAGGAGGCAGAAATCAAGGAGAGAGGGGATGCTGAGAGCAAGGCAGTTGGGGCCTGAGATCAAGAAGAGGGGGGGGAGGGGCCTAAGAGCAAGGAGGAGGGGGAAGCCACCAAGAGCAAGATGGGGCCTGTGATCAAGAAGAGAGAGCAGGGAGGAAGTGTGAGAAAGTGGGAGGCACAAAGAGCAAGGGGGGGGGACGCTCCACCAGGTTTTCAACCCCACTATCACATGATATGAGGTGGCAACAAGACAACCTGTTAGACACAAAGTCTAAGAATGTTCCCTGTGCGACACAAAGTCAGGCTGCAGAGAAGGGGGTGCACAACACAAAGTCAGACTGCAATGAGATCCACAGTCCAGGAAACCACTGTTGAGCATACGAGCTGGTTGTTGTTAAGTGATGTCAGCAGGATTCAGGCTGGTCGCTGTTGAGCAGCATCAGTGAGAGGGAGATGGTGTGGTGAAGAAACACTAACCTTGTTAATCGCACTTCACTTGTTATATTAGTCAGCAACAATGGCCAACCACCAGTTGGAATGAAAGGTAATAATTAGCTAAGACTCATCCAACCAATTTGACGGAACACAGACAAGTTCTCACACTCCATCTCTCCCCACTTTTCCCTTGCTGACATCGCTCAACAGCGACCAGCCCGAATCTTGCTAACATCACTCAACAACAACCAGCTCATATGCTTAACAGCGGTTCCCTGGACCGTGGATCTCATTGCAGTCTGACTTTGTGTCACGCACCCCCTTCTCTGTGGGCTGACTTTGTGTTGCACAGGGAACGTTCTTAGACTTTGTGTCTAATGGGTTGCCCTGTCACCACCTTGTGTTACAATAGACAACCCTGTGGCTACTTTTTCTCCTTTTTACTATCCTTTTCCCCCATATTCATTGACCAACTATCCTTTACCTGAGAACCCATTCTCCGTCAAGGATGACATCCCCTTCCCAGATGCCTTCCCAGTATGGCCCCCTTCTTCATAGGGTTACAATCGGTCTCTAGTTTACTTACCTATCTCTTGGACACTTATCTTCTCTGCCTTCTATTCTAGGCAAGTACTCCTTCTCAGTATCTCATAGAACTTTCCCTACTTGATACTTATCATCTTCAACCTCTTGGTCCGTGCTCATTTCTTGTACTATAAAAGCACCTTGTACAGTAGATTGTAACTCCAGTTAAATCTATGCAATTCAACGTAGTGTTTAGCCCTGGACCTTGCTGCCTTAGTCACTCAGGATCTCCATGACTCCCCTTCACTTCTGAGGACTTCGTGCTACCTCTGAGTGCACACTCGCTGTTCAAGTCCGCTTCACCACTGAGTGTAGCACCCAAGGACTGTTCAGGATCCTTCCCTCACCTAGATACCAGCCCTAGCCAGGAGACCAACATTCTGACATGGGTATCAGCCCCGTTTGAGATTTAGGGCACGATGCTATTATTAGTGTAACACCTTGTATCATGCGACAGTGGGGTTGAAAACCCAGTGGAGCATCCCCTTCCCCTTGCTCTTTGTGCCTCCTGCTTCCTCCCTGCTTTCAATCTCCTCTCTCCCCTTGATCTTAGGGACCAAGGTCACACACTCCATTCCCATTGGTCACTCTCAGGTCGCATCCCATTTGAAAGACATAAACTATTCCATCGAGGTGCATCCTTTATTAGATCTCAGGGCCCGAGGTCACGCACACAATTTCCTTTGGTTACTCTCAGCACTTGCATTCCTTAGGTCTATATCCCATCTGTTTTCCATACTTCGAGCTGTGTTTTCCTTTACTGATTTTGGGCTAATTTTCAGTTTAGATTACGTTCGCCAGAACAAATCTCACAGTCTAGGTATGTCCTTAATAAAACTGATCAAGATGTTCACGCATATACATTTAAGCTCTGGGTTAGGTATGAACTCCAATTTCCCAAATTACTCAGGGAACTGCCTTCAGAAAGCAACTGGGTATAGGATGTGCAGTGGAGTAGCCCAAGGTATACCTGAGATCTCATTGGTTAGTTGAACAACTGCTGTTGAAAAATTTAAACACTCACAATCCATATCTTTGCGCTATTCAACCACTTTCTCTGCAAAATTCCAAAATCCGCCCTCATTCTGGTACATTGTCATCAAGTTGGTATGCATCAAAATCAAGCAATGATCCTCAATACCCCACCTTATCAAGTGCCGTTTGACATCAAAATAGAATTGCATAGTGTCCATCCAGATTATGAGGACAATACTATTTTCCCTGAAAAGAAAGAATTGCAAAGCAATGGAGCATGTCTCCATCATGCTCCAGAAAACTGATAGGTGGGTAAGCGAGGTCAGGTTGTATGTCCCAAGAGGATAAAGTTTGGTTGACACGGCTCCTTTAAAATTTTAAAAAATATGTAAGTGATTCTAGTCGAAGGGTTAATGTCAATGGAGATCTCACTGGCCAAAATATGCAGATGGGTTATGTTGTGGAATAAGGCTGTATCCAGAAGATACATAATACAATGCAGGTAGAGTTGGTCTAACCCAATATATAGCTGCCTCAAACCAATCATGGTTGTGAGAGGGTCTAAGAACTGGTTCCCCAATGAGAAAGGCATGTGACAGTTCACAAAGGTAATGAACAGCAAGGACAGTTCCTGGCAGAGATTCAAGATAGCTACACCGGTAGCAACCTTGACTTCCTTTGCTATGAATAGTTCATTGATGCGGCACTGGTGAGAGACTTCAAAATCTGTGAGGTATTGTATAAAACTTTTCACTAACCACTCATTCCGTAGCTCGATTCTATGGAAGATGAGAGGTTCAAGCCTTTCAATAAGGTTAGTATTGATCCATGAAAGCCAGTAGAACACATTACTAACCACACCTGAAACTGTTTCACCACTAACAAGTACTTGTGGAGACCAGGTTCATGCTTCAGCAAAAGCATAATATCGCATTCAAGCTCATGAGGAAAGACAAGACGGAGAGACATGATCATGAATAATTGGTACTCTCTCCGGTCTGCCCAATTCTTATACATCTGGCTTATAGATGAGGTAACAATAAGCATTATTTATGTTTTCTTAAAGAGGACCAGTACAAACAGTGGCTTCACTTCATATGACAGAAGTGTTCCGTGCGACTGTTTAAACTGAATGCCTTGAGTTCATCACTTGGAAAATTCTACCGACCATTGACTAACCTCTGAATTGCAGAGAATTATCTGATACTTCACCAATGGAGAAGGAATTCCAGGGCTAGTCACACAGATGACCTCACTATTCAAAGATAATGTTCACATTGGTGACATCCCTAGTAGAGAGGGCGCTCAATACAGGGTAGGTCGCTTAGTACCAATTTGTTGTGAAGTACACAACCCACTGAGCTCCTCTAGATAAATCTGGCTAGTTGCTTTTTCAGTGGTGCTAGAAACATTAACAGAGACCTTGAAGATATAGAAAATATAATGTACAGTGCAGAAACAAGGCCTGGCCCCAACATAAAAATTATATCCTGCATTGGAAGAATCTTCTCACCAAACGATGGTGTATGAATCCTCCAACTTCAGCCAAGTAGTATCAATCTTCACTATGTCCTCTCAGCAGGTGCCTTTTACTTCACCATCAAATCCACCAACCCAGGAGCTGTTGAGTGTAGAAAATCAAAACTCAAGTACTCAAGAACAGCAAGAACTTCAAAGTTTGAAGACTTCAACGCAGTGGGCAGATGCAGGGTTTTTCTTCCTTCCTCATATATTATTAAAATGGACTCAAGTTTTTCTTCTTTAGCTGGTGTCTGCAAGGTAGGGCCATAAGAAGGCTTGTGACTCTATGCGACAATATCAGTGATATGTTCACGGAGGTGGATCACCGAGGGCATGTCAACTCAGGTTTGAACCATACAGAAGAGTAACAGTTTTTCCCTTTTATTTTAACCATATATCAACATTCATGTTCAATCTATTTCAGATAAAATAGACTCTTCAAAGCATTCAAGGAGCTTATGATTAGGATTCCAGAACTTGAACAAATAATTGTCAGTGGAATGAGCATCTCCAGGCTCAAGGAGATTATGAAACAGGCGAGCCAGTTTCTTGTTGCTTCTTAGATCTTTCTGATACAAATAAAGTTAACAACAGGAGCGGACAGAGCTCATGGTGACGACATGACATGCCTGAAACCGCTAGTGGTGCAATGGATAATGGAGGGAGATCCTAGCCATCCATGCCTCTCTAAACAAAACAAATCCAGTCAAGGACTTCATAACAATCTCATAGCAAAGTTAATCTGCTCTGTCAAATATGACTGGGACAACCCCAAGTAAGTTTTCACTCAATATCTGATTGATTTTTACACTGATACATTCCAAATCCTTCATACAGCCATTGAGCGAAAATACATGATTTTAACCTGGAATTCCTCATTACAGCCCACTTGTGGCCACATTTTCTATATGAAAAAGGCCACTTTGATACTGAAAATCCTGCAGTTGGCCTATTCAAGGGGGAATTGTTACTGAAGGTAAGTTGTGTAAGTCTATTTTTGAACTTGTTGTGTGATGGTCAAATATTGACAGGCCTTCAAGTTGTTCTTTACCTCACCAAGCTCTGTCAAGGAGGGTATTGAAACCCCTACCCACCCTTCTGACAACAGGCATTTGAAACACTACCACGGTGAACAGCACACTCGCAAGCATGTCACTGGTCTGCTTGGAATGAACGAAGTAACCGCTCGGGCCATCATATATGTGGCCATGCAGGTATGCCTGGTTATATCTACTCTGTATGCTCTAAAATTCAAAATCCAATTCCACAGATTTGATTTTCCTTGTCAACATGTGGCTCTTGGAGGCTACAAGAAGGATTATTCGACTACACTATCTTCTATGAAAATATTTTAAAGTGGTTTGAGGTGGCAGAAGACACAGAGGAGCAGCAGTTCATGGATGAATTGCTCTTGTGGTGGAATAAGTAAGTGTTTATGAACTTCCCGCTTCATTGCTAATGATTGACCTGAAGGCAGGTATTCAGCCTAGAATCCATACTAGATTATGCACTGCCAGTACTCAAAAAAATGTTGGTGGCAGCTGTTATGCTAATGATAGTGCTCAACTCTAGACCTCGAATAGGGCTGGTACCCATGTCGAAACGTTGGTCTCCTGGCTAGGGCTGGTACCTAGGCAAGGGAATGTTCTGAACTGTCCTTGAGTGCAACACTCGGTGGTGAAGCGGACTTGAACAGCGAGCGTGCACTCAGAGGTAGCACGAAGTCCTTAGAGGCGAAAGGGAGTCACGGAGATCCTGAGCAACTAAGGCAGCGAGGTCTGGGGCTAAACACTATGTTGGATTGCGTAGATTTAACTAGGAAACAATCTACTATACATAGCGCTTTTATAGGTAGGAAAATGAGCATGGACCAAGAGGTCGAGAATGGTAAGTATCGAGTAAGGAAAGTCCTATGAGATACCAATAAGGAGTACTTGCCTAGAATAGAAGGCAGAGGAGGTAAGCGTCCAAAAGATAGGTAACTAAATGAAAGACCGATTGTAACCCTACGAGGAAGGAGGCCAGATGGGGAAGGCATCAGGGAATGGGGAGTCGTCATCAATGGAGAACGGGTTCTCAGGTAAGGGGTAATTGGTCAGAGAATACAGGGGAAAAGGATAGTAAAAAGGGGAAAAAGTAGCCGTGGGGTCTTCTATCGTAACATTACCTCCCTCAAAAGGTGGATATACCATATCCACAAACATCCATCTAGAATCCCTCTGGGTCTCTCTCATTGAGGACGATAGCATCGTCGTTCCAGACGTCGATGGGTACACAGTCGACGGCGAGATGTCCGATGGCATCGCAGTGGGTGCAACAGTTGTCAGGGCAGGCTCATTGGATATGTCCAGGGGCGAGTTGTCTACAGAATGGACATCTGTATTCAGGGCAATGAATCCATACATGGGAGACGGAGCCACAATGGTAACACTGGGTATTGGGCTAGAGGTGGCGAATCAGGGTAACAACAATGGAAGTGTTAGTGGCAGGAGGGGGGATCGGAAGGGGTGTGGGGTCAGAGACTGGTGTAGGAGGGCAACCAGGGTAAGCAAGCCCATACAAGGCCAAGATCTTCTTCCGTCGGGTGACTTTCTTTTTCCCAATGGGCTGAGGCAACAGACCAGGTTGTGCAGGGCCTAAGAGATGGGTAGAGGTCGAGGTGGTGGCATGGGTGGGGGTCTCAGGAAAATGGGGGGTGGAGGTCCAGTCAGCAGGGGTTTCAGCAGTATTTGCAGCCAATCTGTCAGTGGTGGTGATGATTCCTCCCAGTAGAGGTCCTCAAGGTCCGAAGATGGGGGGGTTGAAGATTCGTTCATCGTCAGAGACGCAGTCGAAAACTGGCATGTTGACTGCTGAGGACTCAGAGGTCGGGTAAGGGATAGGATACCAGTATTTTTCATTGTGGTCGGGAGAGAGAGACTGGAGGATGGGAGTGAGGAATGGCTCAATGTCCTATCTGGGGAGGGAGTTGATGATTCTGGCAAGACCAACATCATGGAGTTGGGAGAGTAGGTGGGTCCGTGTCTCCACCAAGGAATGTTTGATGATGAGATCAATCGAGCTGTTGGGAAAGGGGTGGGCGGTCGCACAATCTCGATTGAGGGAGATTGCGAGACCAAGATGTTGGTAGAGGGCAAGGAAAGGAGCAAAGAAATTTCCATCTGCATATCTGGGCTCCTTGACGAGTCTGTCAAAGAGGGTAGAACATTCGAGGACCATGATGTAGAGGGTATGTCTGTGGGTGGGTAGAAGCCTGTGCACATGTATTGGTGATCCCAGTGCACGAAACCTGACGGGTTCAGGTAGGAAGGGCAGTGGCGAGAGCGTAGGGAGTGTATGGGGGGATCTGGTGCCATAGACAGGGATTTCTGGGGCATTTGGGACGGAGATAGTACGAGGGGTGGAAGGGCCAGAGGGGCAGTGGATTCGAGCAGTGTTGGTCATGGAGTTACCAATTGTTATGCCAAATGCAATATGGGACATGACAGAAGTAGGAGTGGGTGGTAGCATGGTTGGGGGGGAGCTCATTGCGGAAATGGAAGAGACACTCAGCATAGGTTTCTTTGGGGGCAAATCAGAAGTAGAATTGGGGCATGGGGGGGGCATTAGAGGCCTTTGGCTTTCTTATAAGTGGTGAGGAGGTTCTTGGCATTGCCTAAGTTGGACTCGGGTTCCCATGTATCTTCACCTGTCCCGTAACCTTTCCATTGGACTCTGTATTGTCTTCTTCCAGGAATTCCTCAATGGAGGATGATACACTCTATCTCCCACTCTTCTTTGCTGCCTATAAGTTCCGGTGGTGGCTTATCGTAATTGGGGCCATGTTCGGTAGTTTCCCGATAAGGCGTGAGAAGGGAAGCATGGAAGACATCGTGGATTTTCCAGGTTGGGGGTAGTTTCAGCTGGTAGGCGATCAGGGATAATACCTTGATGATCTCAAAAGGTCTGACTCGCTTAGGGGCTAGTTTTTGGGAGGGAAAGTTAAGACGGAGATTGGTAGCTTCTAACCATACATCAGTTCCTAGCTTGAACAGGGTGAATTTCTTGTGGTTCCTTGAGGCCATCAAGAGGTGGGCGTGATCGTGGGTGGCTTGGGCTTCATCCCTGGTGTCAGAGAAAGAGGCTAGGCATGACTGGAGTGCGGGCATGAAGGTTTTTCCTATCTTCGGGTAGGCACATGGTTCATATCCCATCATTAGGGAGAAGGGGGAATGTTTCATAATGGAATGTGTAGCGGAATTATGGTGGAATTTGGCCATAGGGAGGAGATCGGGCTATTTAGCAGAGTCTTTGTCGCAAAAGATCTGAAGCCATGTTTCCAATTCCTGGTTTACTCATTCCATTTCTCCATTGGTCTTGGGGTGGTAGGTGCTTGACAGTGCTAGGTTGTATTGGAGGAGGTGGGCTAGTTCTCTAGAGAATGCTGAGGCAAACTGTGGGCCACAATCGGAGATACATTTGTCATAAAGTCTGAAGCGTTTGAATATATTTTGGAAAAAGAGACATGCGATTCCTTGAGTGTTGATTGTTTTGTCACAAGGATAGAGAATTACCCCCTTTGTAAGGCTATGGTCGACCATGACCATAACAGAATCAAAACCCTGGGTAAGGGGAAGGCCAGAAATGAGATCTACAGAGATTTGTTGGAAGGGGCAAGTGCAGGAAGATGAAATCGGGGAGAGTGGGGGTGTCGTCAGGTGGGTGTTGACCTTATTGCTCTGGCAAGTGGCGCAGCCAGCAATATATCAGTGGACAAAGGTGGACATACCAGGCCACCAGCAGTCATGTTTAAGGAGGGAGAGGGTGTGAAATTGACCAGTGTGACCACCTGCTAAGGAGTTATGGATTTCGCAGACGAGGTCAGGGCATGCTGGTTCGGGGATGTAGAGGCGACCATGGAAATATAGGTGGTTCTCAGAATATGTCCAATCAGATGGGACGGATCGAGGGAGCAGGGCAATGCCGTCGTACATCGCTTTGAGGGCGGTAAGCACGAGTGGATTAGCAGGGGTAGAATCCCAAATTTTATTGGCGATGGGAAGGTCAAGAGACCAGATGAACATGGTTTCGGGGAGAAGGGTAACTTTGACATTATCCTCGGATGTGTCAACAGAATCTTTACGTGATAGAGTGTCAGCAGGGCCCATTTGGGTACCAGGTGTATATGTCAAAAGTAGATCAAAATCCTGGAGGAACATTTGCCATTGAGCATGGTGGCAGGAGAGATGGTGAGGTTGGCAGAAGTACGTGAGGTTTTTGTGATCAGTGAGTATGATGACCATATATCGGGCGCCTAAAAGGTAGTGGTGCCAGTCCTCCAATGCCTGGATGATGGTGAGGAGCTCTTTGTTGTAGATATTGTAATTTCATTCAGCATCGCCAAGGGTGGCCGATCGATAAGCACAAGGATGGAGGTCTCCATTGCCATCTTTCTGCATTAGAACTCCTCCGGTGGCAGTAAGGGAGGCATCGGTCATCAGGTGGTACTGGAGGTTGGGGTTAGGGAGTCAAAGGATGGGCTGGGTGGAGAAGAGTTTCTTTAGCATCTCAAAAGCTTCTTGGCAGGGTGGGGTCCAATCCCAGGTCTGTGCTTTCCGCATTAGTTCCACAAGGGGTTGAACAATACAAGAAAAGTTGGGGATGAACTTCCTATAGAAGTTACAGAATCTGAGGAAGGAGCGGACTGCTTTGAGAGAAGTGGGGGCCTCCCATTCTTCTATGGCTTGGAGTTTGACCATATCCATGCCTAAATGACCGGGGCATATAACGAGACCGAGGTAGTTCATGGTGTTGGAGTCAAACGAACATTTCTTTAGCTTGCACTTGAGTTTGAGGTCACGATATCATTGGAGAACCTTCTTGGTATGTTCTTGGTGGGTGGCAAGATCTTTAGAGTGTATTCCTATATCATCCATATAAATAGAGAGCCATCCTTCACCAATGTAATCGGCGAATTCAGCATCCATGAATGCTTGGAAAGTGGGCGGGCTGTTGCAGAGGCCGAAGAATATGATGGTAGGTTCGAAGAGTCCAAACAGGGTGACAAAGGCAGCTTTCCATCAGTCCACAGGTTTGATCTGAATGTGGTGGTATCCTCCTTCGATATTAAGGCTGGTAAAGAACTTGGATCCTGCAAAGCAGTCAACGAGTTCTGAGATATTTGGGAGAGGGTAAGCATTCTTGATCATATGCTTGTTCAGATCTCAGTAGTCTTGGCAGGGGCAAAGTTCCTCTCCTCCTTTCTTTGGGACGAAGAACATGGGGGAGGCCTGGGGAGATTTTGATGGTTGGATAGTTTCCTGAGTTAGATGCTCATCAAGGAACTTCCTACATTCCGCTTGTTCGAGAAGAGAGAGAGGATATGGTTTGGCTCGTCAGGGTATAAAGGAGTCCATTAACTCGATTTTATGATCAAAAGGTTGAGCTAGTGGTAGTGGTGGGAGTCCTTTACTTTCGAAGACGTCTTGGTAGGCTTCGTATGCTGGTGGGAGGGTGACAGGGGGTTTCTTGTGCTCAGTGGTGATGGCGGTGGAGATGGTGGTACGGCAGACGTGTTCCGCTTCTTCGAAGTGGTGGGTATACCATTTGTTGACTTTATAGTTGGAGTCGGCATGGAGATATCATAAGAGATATCATTGCTCAAGGGCGTCATTTTCATCTTGTCGAGGAACCTTGTAGTTGCCCGAGATCGTGACTTCACCAGAAGTCCAGTTGATGAGGGGGTTCTGTTCCCTCAGCCATGTCATCCCTAGGATGATGTTTTCCTTGCTAGATGGTAGCACAAGAAAAGTCCCGTGTTCTTTAATGCCTTGCATCCACAAAGCCAGTGTAGTCCTGTACTGGATCATACCTGACTTGTTACCTGAGCCATCCGCATTTAGTGCACGGATGGGTGAGGAATTCGTTCAAGGGGGTAGTTGTTTCTTTTTGCAAAGTCATAGTTTATGAAGGAGCCGGTTGCTCCGCAATCGATGAGGGCAGTGGTGGTTTCGACACTTTTTCCTTCTGTAGTTGACAATGAAACAGGGACGAGGATTGAATTGGTTTCAGAGGATACAAGTACAGAAGTTACAGCTGGAGCGAAGGACGTTGATTCCTTGCTCCATTTTAAAAACCCTGGAAGTTCTTATCTCTGTCTTCGATGTGGGCGACATTCTTGGTTGATCCTTTATTGTCAAAGCACTCTTTGAGAATGTCGAGTACTTCTGCGTCAGAGATCTTGTCTTTGGTTTGTAGTTGTTGGACATATTCTCAGAGGGGGTCTATTTTTGCTGGTTCTGGGGTGATGATCATTCTAGTGTGGGCTGGGTTACAAGGAGGACGTGGGGGTTGAGACTGGGATGAGGGGAATCTGGGACGATGGTTACGAGTAGAGCACCCGACTTTGTGACAGATGAAACAGCAATTTTCACATATGTGGCAGGCCCTTTCTACGGGAGAGAGGAATCCTGGATGTTTGGTTTGAATGGTATCTATGTCCATGGTGTGGGGGTCTTTGGTGTTGTGTCATGAGTCAAAATGTCCTTTTCGTATGTCATGGATTCGTTCTTGTTGGCGGGTGAAAATGGTGGCTTTTGTCATCCAGTCTTTGAGAGTCTCAGGTTCTTTCTCTCCTCCAATGATTTTATCTATGAGGTCAGGATCAAGGCCTTTCATGTAGTATTCAATCAAGCCATTTTGGTCAGTGAGGCAAGATTTAGTGGCAAGGAGGGAGAAGTCCGTTTTGTATCGGTCACATGCCTCGATTCCTTTTCCTTTTATGAAGATGTTCCAGAGTTTTAGTTTGGCGTTGGCGGCAGAGTCTTTATGGGAGAATGCACTTAGGAAGTCTTCTTTAAAGCGGGCCCAAGTGATGTCAGCAGGGGGGATAGTTCCGAAGTCAATATTTTCGTAGGTGGCTTTGGCATAGATGTGGCCACAACCTTTCGACATCCTGTTCAAGGTGGTAAAGACCTTCTTTGAGTCGTCGTACTTTGAGGCATTCATTTGGAAGTATACATCCATTGCCCTTATCCAAAAGTTGGCATCCAATGGTTCGCCAGAGAATTCATTGGGTAGGCCGGCTTTTAATTCTGACATGTCTGGGTCATTAAGGTCTGCTTCTGGTTTGGAAGGTGGTTCGTTGGGGTCTGGGTGGTGGGAACAGGGAAGAGAGGTATCATCTCCTGGGTCCTCAGAGTGGTATTCGGAGTCAGATGGGGAACAATGGACAAAGATGGGATATTCTCCAGGTAGTGACTCTGGTTCATGAGGAGGGGAGGTTAAGATGATGTCCGTATCTTCCTCAGTAGGTGGCTCTGAGTGGCGAGAGAACACAGAAGAGATAGCTTGGGAAATGGAGAGTTGACAATGGAATGAACCAGGGGGTGGAAGAAGTGAGGGGCTCTGATGACGTTCTTGTTCTCATGCAGCTAGGTTATCAGCGATGATCTGGCTAGCTTGCTGTGCTCGACAGAAGGCAATCTCTTCTTCTTCATTGGAGTTGTACTGGGCAGAGTATCATGAAATGGTGGGCATCCTTTCTGCGTGGTAGCAGAGGTATGTGTAGAGTTAAATCTTTTGTTATGCTAATAATAGCGCTCAACTCTGGACCTCGAATGGGGTGGTACCTGTGTCGGAATGTTGGTCTCCTGGCTAGGGCTGGTACCTAGGCAAGGGAATGTTCTGAACTGTCCTTGAGTGCAACACTCAGTGGTGAAGCGGACTTGAACAGCGAGTGTGCACTTAGAGGTAGCACAAAGTCCTTAGAGGTGAAAGGAAGTCACAGAGATCCAGAGTGACTAAGGCAGCGAGGTCTGGGGCTAAACACTATGTTGGATTGCGTAGATTTAACTAGGGAACAATCTACTATACATAGTGCTTTTATAGGTAGGAAAACGAGCACAGACCAAGAGGTCGAGAATGGTAAGTATCGAGTAAGGAAAGTCCTACAAGATACCGATAAGGAGTACTTGCCTAGAATAGAAGGCAGAGGAGGTAAGCGTCCAGAAGATAGGTAACTAAATGGAAGACTGATCATAACCCTACGAGGAAGGAGGCCAGACGGGGAAGGCATCGGGGAATGGGGAGTCATCGTTAACGGAGAACGGATTCTCAGGTAAGGGGTAATTGGTCAAAGAATATAGGGGAAAAGGATAGTAAAAAGGGGAAAAAGTAGCTGCGGGGTCTTCTATTGTAACAGCAGCTTCATTCAAGAAGAGACAATTGCATTGAATATGTGTACAGACTCCTAAGTAATTTATCTCCTCCTTTAATTAACATTTGTTATATATTTCATGTTTCGGCAAAATGTGCAAAATTTACCTGTGTGTGTTCGGAATTAACTGATCTGCTTGCAATTGTAAAATAAAATAGATTTAGAATGAAATCACAATTTGCTTCATAATGGAACTTCTTTGCATATAGTTAAACTAATCTACAGATTGCTCATCCGTCTCTGTTTGAGTTTTGTTGTTAATCTTTGTAGCATAGCAAGAGTAGTGCATTAGTGTGCAGGTATATATATGCGGCACTTCTTCATATAATATAATATTCAGTGCACTCACAGGAATCTCATTGCTACTCTTCCAAAAGGTGAAATTTTTCTCTCTCTTTGGCAACATGTTTAAATGAGACACTTTCATATCGTACATACATGTTCGCATATATTATGACATAGGAGAGGTAGATATATGTAGCATTCCATGTAATATATTTCTGTTGACCAATGCTATTATGCATATTCCTTACTAACCTTGCACAAATGTACAGATCTGTAAGTATTGCCACAACTCTGTCACACATATACATTTCTGTGTAACCGACCTAGCCATATATACCCGAATATTCCTGTCGACCAATGCGAAATTGTGTATTGCTTACAAACCTCGTACAATGGTACATATGTGTTAGCAATCCCAAATCCCTGTAACATTTATACCATTCTGTGGAATCGACCTAGCCATGTATACCAATATATGGTTATATGCTAAATATACATATTCGAGCTTATATAAGGGGTATATATGGCTATGTATGATTTTTGTGAAAACTGTGATGAAACAGAAAAGAAGCTATTCGCCTTGAGATAATTAAGTCCGTCTGTGCCTCGGTGTAAAATTAAGTGGCATACTGTCTGGGCCGGGCCCCGGGACTGAGAAGTGGATGCCAATAGTTTGAATGATAAGGCTCGATTTTGTTTTGCCTGGTGTCTCTG